>PISX010000290.1:0-122500 GCA_004024625.1 Mellivora capensis
ACCCGACTTTTGTAGCAACATGGACGGGACTGGAAGAGATTATGCTGAGTGAAATAAGTCAAGCAGAGAGAGTCAATTATCATATGGTTTCACTTATTTGCGGAGCATAACAAATAACACGGAGGACATGGGGAGATGGAGAGGAGAAGGGAGTTGAGGGAAATTGGGGGGGAGATGAACCATGAGAGACTATGGACTGAAAAATAACCTGAGGGTTTTGAAGGGGCGGGGGGTGGGAGGTTGGGGGAGCCTGGTGGTGGGTATTATGGAGGGCATGCATTGCGTGGAGCACTGGGTGCTGTGTAAAACTATTAATTCTGTTACGCTGAAAAGAAAAAAAATATTAAAAAAAAAAGAAGTGGAGAGAAGGATGCAGGTGATAACGTGGTCATTTACAAAGAGGGAATATAGATAACCAATAGTGGGATCAATATTAGTGATATAACTCTATTGGGGAAGGAGAGAAGAAAAGAAGATTGTTACAGATGAACTAGATCTTCATGTAACATTTCAGAAATCAACAGATAACAGTAACGCTGATTATTCCAGAAGAACTAAATACATGTGGCTTTTAATTGATCCCTTAGTGTTCATCATCCCTTTCTATACAATAAAATAAATCTGGGTACATGGCTACCCAGCTAAAAACTACATTTTCTTGCAGCTAGGTACGACGAACAGTAGGCTGAGATGCAGTATTGTACAATCTCTAGATCACGTCCTTAAAGAAGCATGTTCTGCCTTCTCTTTCTTCACCTTCCCTAGGCTGGAGTGCAGCTGAAGTAGAAAGTCTATCAAGCCTGTAAAAAGGGCCACATCCTCCACAAGGAGGTCAGAGTTTATATTGCTGTATTTTTGAGTTCCATATTAGAACAGCCTGTATCCTAATCTAATGAATAATTGTTTAGAGACATAAAGACATGTAAGACTCAAAACAGAAATGATTAAAGGTTGTTTTTTGGAAAGTAGAATCAAGTGTGGGGTGGTGGTTGGATAGGAGATAAACATAACATTTCATTGTAAATATTTCTATGCTATTTAATTTTTAAGCATGTGCATGCATTGATTTAAAAAAATCCAGAAGTTATTAAAGAAAAACAGAACATATACAGTAGTAAAATGAAAACAGATAACACATTCTCTCACCTCTCTAGGAAAACATTTTGGTGATTTATTTCAAACTATTTTTGTACGTGTAGTTTTTTGTTGATGTGACTGAAAGTCTACATTTTAAGTTTGGACAGAGGAAAGGAACTCCACCCAAGGACTAAAATGAAATATTTGGAGAATTAATGGATAAACTAAGAAAACTCAGTATCAAGAAAGCCAGGAGATGACAAAAGCTTCAGTAAAGAACAGATTGGTTAATGGCTTCAAATATAGCAGAAAAATCAACAAGTTGAGATCTGACAATAGGTTAATTGAATTTGGCCTCTTCAGTCATTGATGATCTACAATAGGGCTATCAACAGAATAAATGCGATAGGAAAGAGTCAAGCTAGAAACAAATTTAGAGTATTTCAGGATAAGGAAAAAAGTCTGTGTGTCTGGAACTCAGTGAGCAAATGGAAAATAGTAGGAAATGAGTTTGGAGAGGTAGGCTGGGTACCAGATCATGCAGGGTCTTGTGGGCCATGGAGAAAACTGTAGATTTTATTCTGCATATTAACTTAGAATATTTATTATTGCATGTATGTATTATTTTTTTTCAAGATTTTATTTATTTATTTGACAGAGAGATCACAAGTAGGCAGAGAAGCAGACAGAGGGAGAGGGGGAAGCAGGCTCCCCGCTGAGCAGAGAGCCCGATGTGGGTCTCTGTCCCAGGACCCGGGATCATGACCTGATCCGAAGGCAGAGGCTTAACCCACTGAGCCACCCAGGTGCCCCTGTATGTATTATTTTAAATGGGTGTTTGACTCCTTTGTGAAGAATGGAACCTAAGAGATAAGATAAAAAGCAATGGAACCAGACAGAAGGCTTTTGTGGTCCTGGCAGGAATTAATAGTGGCTCAGACCCGAGTAGTAAGGGTAGAAGTGATGAGTAAGTTTGGGTTTTGGATGCAGTTTCAAGTTTGGTGCTAAGAGACAGTGAACGATAGGATATGAAGTGTGAGGACATGGAAGAGCTACTGGGAGAATGGGAAGGAAACAATACTCAATGATAAGTAACTTTTATGGAGGAGTAGGTTTTAGGTAGGAAATCAAAAATTCTGTTTTAGACATACTGTTTCAAATACCTATTATATATTTAAGTGTAGATGTTAAGTAACAGATATAATAAGTCTAAAGCTTGAGGAGAATTTAGAAATATATATATATATACACATATACATATATATGTGTGTGTGTGTGTGTGTATATATATATACACACACACCTTAGGGTCATCAATATGTAAGTTGTTCCTAAAATCAAATGATTGGATGACATCACACAAGGAGTGGGGGAGATAACGAAGGGTTCCTAGGTAATGCACCACATAAAGATCAAGAAGTAGAGCTTAGGGGCGCCTGGGTGGCTCAGTCGTTAAGTGTCTGCCTTTGGGTCAGGTTATGGTCCCGGGGTCCTGGGATCAAGCCCCGCATCAGGCTCCCTGCTCGGTGGGAAGCCTGCTTCTCCCTCTCCCACTTCCCCTGCTTGTGTTCCCTCTCTCACTGTGTCTCTCTCTGTCAAATAAATAAAATCCTAAAAAAAAAAAAAAAAGTAGAGCTGAACCCGGAGAAAGAGTGGTCAGAAGGTAAGGGAGAAAACCAGAAGAACATGGTCTGAAATCTAAGTGAGGAAGCGATTGAAGAAGGAGTATGCTGTAGAGTATATGTGTGTCTCCATGAAATTCTTTTTTTTTTTTAAAGATTTTATTTATTTATTTGACAGAGATCACAAGTAGGCAGAGAGGCAGGCAGAGAGAGAGGCGGCAGGGGGTGGGAGAAGCAGGCTCCCTGCTGAGCAGAGAGCCCAATGTGGGGCTAGATTCCAGGACCCTGGGATCATGACCTGAGCCGAAGGCAGAAGCTTTAACCCACTGAGCCACCCAAAAGCCCCTCCATGAAATTCTTATGTTGACATCTAATACCCAGTGTGATGGTATTTGGCAGTGGAGCCATTGGGAAGTGATTATATTATAAGAGTGGAGCCCTCATGAATGGGATTAGTGCCCTTATAAAAGAGATCCCAGAAAGTTTTCTCCCTTCCTCTCTGCCATTTGATGACATAGCAAGAAGGACCATCGATGAAGCAAGAAGCATGTTCTCAACAAACCCAATCATGTTGGTGACTTGATCTTGAACTTCCCATTCTTCAGAACCATGCAGAATAAATTTCTGTTGTTTATAAGCCACCTAGTCCATAGTATTTTGTTACAGCATCCTGAACAGACTAATAGCGGGTGATTGTGTAAAATGCTGCTGACAGGGCAAGTGTGAGGAGTGCTGAGAACTGACTCTTGGGTATGTCACAGGTCAGTTGTAATGAGGGTAGGTACAGACACTGGTCAGAATGATTTAAAGAGAATGGAGGGGGGTACCTTTATTATTTTTTTAATTATTTTAAAAAATGTTTTAATTTTTACTTTTTAAAATTTGTCAGAGGGAGAGAGAGAGAGAGAGAGAGAGAGAGAAAGCACACAGGTAGGCAAGTGGCAGGCAGAGGGAGAAGCAGGCTCCCCGCCAAGCAAGGAGCCTGATGTGGGACTTGATCCCAGGACACTTGGGATCATGACCTGAGCAGAAGGCAAGCCCCTTACCTGTCTGAGCCTCTCAGGCGTCCCTGGAGGGTACCTTTAGGTGAGAGAGATGTGACTATATTTGTCCATAGGATTTAAGATCTAAGCATAAATTTGTAGGTAAGTTTGCTCAAGCAAGGATCTGGTGGGGATTATAATAAATCAGTTCAAAAGAACAGGTGGAAACTTTGCCTTAAAAAAAGGACATTTCATCCTCCAAGACCAAAGGAAAAGGGGAAATTTGAGGAAAGAAGAAGTTTATCTCGTCATTAATGAATTAGTTTACAAAGTAGTATCTTAAAAGAGTATGTCTGTAGGCTTAACAAGGAAAACAGTTTGAAAGAATTGAGCTGGTGATTTCTATAGGAGACAAACTGAGGGTTCACCAACGTGTCCTGTGCACTTTGATAAGATTATCCACCATGGATATGTAAGCAGCTAGATCATGGGAATTGACCCAGTAACTCCTAGCAGCTTAGAATCGGGAACAGAGATAAAGACAGTTGGGTTAGTCCAGGTTATTTTATTTTGCTAGTATTTCCATTTCAGAATGTTTAGGGTAAAAGTAGCTTTGATGTTTTCTATTTCATAGATAATTTAGATATACTGAATAGCATGTTCACTAGTGGGTCAAATAAATTTGACACACAGCAATAATAATAAGTGTGCCTTCCTTTTTATTTATATAATGATTTCTGCTTTTTTCCTCACAGAAACTCAGTCCATTTGTATCAGTCTTGCTCAAATTTATCTGTTTTCTCCCCGCAGAAATAAGTGTGCCTTCCTTTTTATTTATATGATTTCTGCTTTTTTCCTCACAGAAACTCAGTACATTTGTATCAGTCTTGCTCAATTTATCTGTTTTCTCCCTGCAGAAAAAGAAATACTCAAGGAATTTCTTTGACTGATTTATTTGAAAAAAATTAATAAATAAGAAAATAAAATGGAAACACATGCAGAATATATTTAAAATGTGTATTAAATCTGCTCAGCCATTCTAATTGGACTCATTGACTATTTCTGCCCTGATTATTTTGGACACAAACTGCATGGGCCTGTATTTGGTTCATAAAATACTGAAGGAATGGATTGTGATGTTTTCATATTTTCCTCTGTTTTCTGACTACAGAATTGACAGTGACTCTTTGTGACAGGAAGGGTTTAGCTCTAACCTTGTGGCAGCCTGGTAGAGGCCAATGGAGGCTGGCGATTTAGTTGTAATTATACTAGAAAATCTTGGCATGTTTTCTCTATATAGCATGAAAGAATAATCTCAGAAATGTAGCCACAATTGCCAAAATGGGTTCAGAATCTGATAAGAAGCTTTTTGTTTGGTTTTATTTTTGTTTCTCACAGTTTTTTTTAAAATTTTTTAAAAGATTTTATTTTTTTTGTATATTTGACAGAGATCACAAGTAGGCAGAGAAGCAGGCAGAGAGAGAGGAGGAAGCAGGCTCCCTGCTGAGCAGAGAGCCCGATGTGGGCTTGATCCCAGGACCCTGGGATCATGACCTGAGCGGAAGGCAGAGGCTTTAACCCACTGACCCACCCTGGCACCCCTCTCACAGCTTTTGACTGAGCTTCAGATTCCCTTCCAGCCAAGGTTATTTGTACTGAATTTCCCCAACCTGTTCATACCTGAACATAACAAGGAACCTAAGGGCAGTTAAATAAAGATATAATTCCATCATTCCAAGACCACTTAAGAGCTTTCTGTTATATTCTTTTTTTCATATTCTCCTGCATCACCTTTTTTTTTTTTTTTTAAAGCTCTGTAAAGGGCTTAAACAAAGTAAAACAAATGCAGTTTAAAAAATAACCAAATGAGTTCTAGGTATACCTGCTGCTCTAGTAGTCCCTGCAAAACTTCAAGAATCCAAAGGGTCCTGAAAATACCCATTTGGAAATCATGTCATTCTATCTCATGTCAGTATAACCAGGGATATTTTATTACTAGAAGACACGTTTCTATTTTCTGTATCATATCTTTTCTGGTCCTAAAACACAATTTCGCAGAAACCTAATGGCATCTTTTCTAAGGTAATTACCCAAGTAGCGAGGATTACACAAGGCAAGTGACAATCTTCCTTTTTCTTTTATAAATGTGTTAAACCCATTCATATTGTCCTGGTCCCCAGAATTAGGGAACTTGGGGTCTCTGCATACATTTGGGTGGGATTAGGGAGGAATTGGTCCTGATTCTTCATTTTCAGAGGAAGTGATGAGAATCAGAAGCATAGAAAAGCCTTGGGTTTCATTACCACATTGAAGTAATGCATTTGTATGCTGGTCGTACCTAAGACTGCGGAGTTTAAGAACAGTGGCACTATTCCATGAAAGATGAAATAAGGAATTTTATGATATGAAAACTATAAACCAACAACATATACATGAAGCCTATTTTGGACCTCCCCATGAACACAGGGACCACATATTTGCAGTCTCTCTTAGTCTGGGCACTGGTGGAGAGGAGTGACTCAATTATTGTTTGTTTAAATAAAAGTTAAATAAAAATTTGTGAATGCATTATTTGGGTAATTAGATTTAGAACATTCCTAAATTTTTGAGACTTAAGTCATAAGCCACTAGTTCAACCATCTGTCTGATCCAGTTTCACATTATAGTCTTAAAGCTGCATGCCAGACCTATTAGTAAAGATAATAAAATTGAAAATTTTTTGAGCTGGAGGGGCCTTACAATTTGATTCTAAGATTGAACGTTGCTTGACTCATCAAGATATTACAAACATCTGTGAATTCAGTGAGAGATCTCAAAGGAGCCTCGAAATATGTGTAAAGAAAAGGCTTAATAGCCTCCTAAGCCCTGAAAATTATTCATGTTGGTGAAATTCTGCTTTGGGCTTTGGGCAAATGCTCTCTCTTCTCTATTCTTTCTGATTTACTGGCAATTTTAACACTTCAGCTGAAAGTAGTCATAACACACTGTTAACCGCATTTCCAAACTGTTTAACTTTTGCTGTAACTTTCAATCTACTCTTAAGCACAGTAATGCCAGGAAGTAGGAGAGCGGTCTCTAAAACATTAAATGTGGCAAAGAAATAGATGTTAAAAGGAAGAAAAAGAAAATGCCTGAGATGCATTTCACTTAAATCAAACATATAAACACTTCCTCTGGATGGAGGAGGAATATGTTCAGAACCGTGAGTTCTGCTCATCAGCAGTCAAATCCATGAGACAGTCTTAAGTTCCAGATTCTGCTGTTGAGGACGTGGCTTTGTCTACAAGCAGTGCTTTAATCACACAGAACCTGGAAGTTTTCCCTTATACATTCTGTGCCCCTGAACATGCAGAGTTGGGTTGAGGTTGCCATGTGGTGACGGAGCAGGGAAGCTATATCATTGGTGACCTCATAACTAGAATAAAGGCTCCCAGGATGGAAGGAACCTTGGAGACCATCTAAAGCCAACCCCCTCATTTGAACTTCTCCCACTCAATGAGGGGTGGCTTTTCTAGTAAAATTACATTTTTGTCCATTTCTTCTATAGTCAAAAGAGTTTTTGCTTTATGCATTTTGATGCAATGCCATTTGTCAAAAGTCTATGGCATTGGTTTGTGGGTGATAAGTTGGATCTTTAGATGATAGCCACCTGCACAATGCAAAGATTACAAAACAGAGATCCAAATAACCAGCCTAGAAGCAGAGAGATGGTGAGAGATGCAAAACCAGATACAATCTTGCTTTTCTAGCTATAGCCTGGAGTTTTTGGTTTTTTTTGTTTTTTTTTTTGTTTTTAAATTCTTGTGCCATATCAGCTAGTTTGGGTTTTACGTGGCTAGCATACAGAGACACAGCCTCTATGTATATCATTTTATTGCCAAGTACCTTAACTCTGTAAGTAATGGGAGGTGAATGTGGAAAATTTCTAGACATTGTTAGGTTCTGGGACAATTGGAATTAAAATTTTCAGAAGACAGAAAGCAAATCTAACCTTGGTATAAATGCTGGGCAGATGTAAACAACCAACAAAAACGCAACTATGCTTTTTGGCAGCTTAGAGATTAAAGTTAGAGTATACATGTTCCAGCCTTGCCTCTGCCATTTCTATCAAGGCCACCACTGGAGTAGCCTGGACACATTAAGCCTGATGCCATGACATTGAAGAACCTAACTGTGGGCCCCTCCTAAGCAGTGACCATGAGAGCCCAAGCATGGTGCTAAGGCATAGAGATCAAATATGATCTTACTAAATTACCATAGAAAACCAGTGTCTCAGGCATTCTGGGTGAGTTTCAAATCAGGAATAGGCAGGGCTCCTTCAAACAATCTGGCGTTTGTTTCTAGCCATGAGGTGCCAAGAGACTTTGATTATTATGCTTCGTTTTATCCTGTAAAATTCTTATGGAAACACCCCCACCTGTGACAGCCCCAAGCAGTGAAGCCTGTTTCAAGGGAGAATACAAGGAGATCTAATACTGATAAAATGATTAATTTTCCAGGCATTTAAAAATATATTATCTTATTTAAACTTCACAAAAACTCTTGGAGTCAAGAATCGTTTTACCTATTGTGCTGATGCAGAATTAAAACACAGAAGTGAAAGGCAGAATTCAAACCATTTTTGTTTGATAAATCAAGTCTCTTTCCACTATGTTATACTGTCTTCTACTCTAGCAAGCTGCATTGTCTAGCATATTGGGTGCTTCCAAAGAGAAACCACTGTAAGATATTTTATATTCTTATTACTATGTGCAAATGAATTGGATTTTAGAAGACTGAGGGATAAAATCCTATGCATTCACTAAGGAAAATAGCAATTCTTTTGGCTTTCTGTTGGAATCTGAGAATTTCTCATTAAGATCAAGGAAATTATTATTTTGTATAATGAGAAGAAAAAAGAATTTTATAGGTATAATTTTTAAAGACAACCTTGAAAAGAGTCAAAATTATATTTTACATTTTATATTAGTATTTTATTTTGCAATCTCAAAAGAGAGCATGCCAACATTTTTTATGGTAGTCTTCAAATAGTAAAGATGTAGTGTTAAAATTCTTCCCATCTTATGGTTGAGAAATATGAGAAAAAGAAAGGACTTCTATGAGGTCACCAGGTCAGAAACCAAATCATTAAACTGTGGTTTTAGCTCAGGGCAGAAAGATTTTTTAAAAAGAATTCAGGGTATAGATCTCTGTAAACTGTGTAATACCACATGAATGTTTGTTATTTGTGTATTATCTCCGGGTGATGATGGAGGTCTATGTAGGCTATGAATTCATTTTAAGCAGCTGTCGTACTAATGACTTGGAAAACCACCAGCTGGTCTATACAGTATCAAAGAATTATGTTTATTATGTAAGTAAACATTCTTTAATATGATTTTTTTAGTTCTTCATAAAATATCAAAAGAAGTAAAAATAAATCTAAGAAAATAGCATACCAAGTGCTAATTTCTGATAGCATTTTTTTCCCTGTCTTCTCTCATCAAACTTTCAGCTCCTTCTTCTTTCCTCCTTGTCTTTCCTTTTCAAAGATAGAGATGATACTAGAGAAGGGAATGCAGTGGAATTATTTTTAGATTGTAGCTCTTTTGACTTTGTCTCTCCTTGGATATTCTGGGACCATCATCATCGCTGGCTGTGATCTGGTGGAGGCTTCAGAGAGCTCTTTTTAATCAGTCACCCAGTTGGCTTGGGATTCCAAGGCACACAGCACGAAAGACCCCAGCAGCAATCTGCTTCCCACCCTTCCATTGGAGAAACGAGTTTGGTGTTCATTTCCATTAGAATACTCCTCTGTTTTTAGTTTCAACAAGCTACACTTTTTTTTTTTTTTTTTTTTTTTAAGAAAACCTTTGGAGCTCCTTACAATTTTAAAACAAACTGACAAAGGACACAAGATACAATTTGAATGGTCTGTGAAGAATTGAGAAAGAAGAGACCAAGGAGAGGTATATATAAAGAAATTTACTGCCCCTCCAATTATCTCTGTGAGCTTCTGAAACCTTCCACAACCCGTTACTGTGCCTCTGTCACATAGTTGATGGTTTCTAAATGAGTAAACAAAACCCCAATACTTGATCTGCACTTGGGAGTTCAGTTTTGCTTCCTGTCAGGGATAAAATTTCTTTAGAAGATATTGACATCATTCCTATTGAACACTTAGGTAGTTCAGCATTAGTGGCCTTGCTGCAGGTACAGCTCCAGGGTCAAATGCTTTGGAACCTGAGTCCCTTTCTTCAGTGCAAACCTCTAAACCAGAAACCCTGCTCTCTGTTTGTCAGTTCTTCATTCTTTGCCCATAAAATTTCAGTAGAGCATGAAGCCCTTTTTCCTCTTGAAAAGTTACCTTTTTTCTCTTGAAAAATACCTCCTTGTTATCTGCCATTGGACCACTTGCTGCTATGGGTACCTGTGTAGAACAATGATCTCCCAGTGATACTAATCACAGGAACATGTGAATATGTTAAGTTACATGACAAAGTAGAATTAAGATTGTAGATGGAATTAAAGTTGCCAGTCATTGACTTTAAATTAGGGAGATTATTCTGGATTATTCACAGAAGCCTAATATATTTGACCCTTGACATTATGAGTTTGAACTGCACAGGACCACTTATATGTGGATTTTTTTTTTTTTCAATAAATGCAATTCAATACTGGAAATGAATTTTCTCTTCTAATGATTTCCTTCCTTCCTTCCTTCCTTCCTTCCTTTCTTTTTAAAGGATTTTATTCATTTATTTGACAGAGCAAGAGCACAAGCAAGGGGAATGGCAGGCAGAGAGAGAAGCAGACTTCCCTGCTGAGTAGGGAGCACAATGCTCCATCCCAGGACCCTGAGATCCCATTGACCTGAGCCAAAGGCAGATGCTTAACCCACTGAGCCACCTAGGTGCCCCTCTAATATTTTCCTTAAAACAATCTTCTCTGTCTCACTTTAGTGTAAGAATACAGTATATACTACATATAACACACAAAATAAGTGTTAATCGACAGTTTACATTATCAGTAAGGCTTCCAGTCAGCAACGGGCTATTAGTAGTTAAGTTTGGGGAAATGAAAAGTAATACTTGGATTTTCCTCTGTGTGTATGGGGGAGAGGGGATGTCAGTGCCCTTAACTCTTACATCATTCAAGGGTAATTGTACAATCACAAGAACCCTTGTATATGGAAGAAGAAACAGAAATGTCAGTGTCTGAGAGGTGAGAAATACTGGACTGGCTCCTGTTGGGTTTGAAGAGGAAGAAAGGTGGTCTTGAACTAAGAAATATGGGCAGCCTCTAACAGTTGGGGAAGGCCAGGAAACAGGTCCTTTACAGAAGGAATGCACACATCTTGTTTTAGTTCAGTGAGACCCATTTCCGACTGCTGACCTCCAGAACTATAAAATAATAGATGTGTATTGTTTTAAAACACCACCTTTGTGGTAATTTGTTACAGCAACATTCGAAAACTAATACATCCTACATGTTCTTTCATCTCTCCCCTTTGTGTTTAACCCCCTGGTGAGCCAGCCACCTCACTGAATCTTTTGTTAGCATTATTGAAATGACTGTGTCTGTTGGTGAGTGTGGGTCATGGTAAGTCTCCTCTGCTGTATGTTAAGGTTGTCCTTTCCATAACCACGTCACAGAAGTTGGTAGCCAGAGGCTCACCATATAGAACCCGTGCCTCAAGTCCGAAGGCTCTGAGTCAGCCAGACTACATCTATAGCGACCCATTCAGCTACACAGACCATCTCCCCCCATGTGTGACCTTGGACAAAGGATGGTGCCTTTCAGAGCCCCAGTTTTCCACCTGTAAAATGAATAGTAAAACTTTCAGCAGGCAGGATACTTATGATGGTTAAAAGAAAATGCCATAAAACTGCTGAAAACAGTGCCTGGCACAAAGTGACATTTACACAAATATAATTTTTTATTATTCTCATCAATATCTGGCTCATTATTTCTCAACTGGTACAACAGATACACAAATTTAGCCAAAGACCTGGGTGAGATGCCATGGGAAATCAGGTCTGTGGTTCCCTTGTATTGTATGGATGGAAGTCTCTGTGATTTATCCCACACCACCCACCTCCCCGGCCCACCCGTAGGCAGGCAGGCTAAAGCATAGTGTTTGTGAGACTTGTGCTGCATAAGTGACCTCAGGAGCCTGACGAGTTTGACATTAGCTGGCCTCCAGGTCAAAACTGGCTCTTCTGGTCTGAATGCCAAGAGCTATCTACACATTTTGCCTTAACATCCCCTCTCCAGCTCCAGGCTGGGCAAGCACAGCAAGCCCAGGCGCCTTAGATATGTAAAGATGTGATAACAGAGGAATGCTTGCTCCAAACTGCAGGTAGGCCAACAAATGTTTAATTTCAGACCCTATCATTTGCCTTATAACTGTGGGCCTTAGGGGGACAGTCAGTTGCAAGTCTTACCTGAGGGGAGACCTCTCTCTCTGATGGGACACCAGCCAGGCTGTCTCCATGGGGCTTCCCCAGTGGATGACGCTGGATGTCATAAATACCTGATTCGATGGAACTCGTATTTTCCTTTAGTGCTTACTATTGCCTTCATCTATGCACAGATTTCCCTTCTTTCTGTTTCTGTTGATTTTTATAATAGCAATAAAATGTTTTTTTCCCCTTTGAAACTAAACGTAGGTCTACTGACTCTCTTTTCTTCAGAACAGCCCTTTACATTCAAGAACCACTGACCATGTTACTCCAGCATGTAGACTGTGAAATATCAATCCTGCTCCCCTAAAATCCCAAGAGCTTGGGGCATCTGGGTGGCTCAGTTGTTTAAGCATCTGTCTTTGGCTCAGGTTGTATCTCAGGATCCTGAGATGGAGCCCAGAGTGGGGCTCCCTGCTCAGCAGAGGAGTCTGCTTGTCCTTCTCCCTCTGTCCCTCCCCCGACTCATGCTCCCTCTCCCTCTCTCTCTCTCAAATAAATAAATATATAAAATCTTTAAAAAATATAAAAGCCAAGGAGCTTGAGATCTAGTGCAGGGGTGCCTGGGTGGCTCAGTGGGTTAAAGCCTCTGCTTTCGGCTCAGGTCATGATCCCAGGGTCCTGGGATCGAGCCCCACATTGGGCTCTCTGCTCTGCGGAGAGCCTGCTTCCTCCTCTCTCTCCCTGCCTGCCTCTCTTGCCTACTTGTAATCTCTATCTGTCAAATAAATAAGTAAAATCTTAAAAAAAAAAAATCCAGTGCAAATATAAGTGAAAAAATTTTATTGTCATTGGTTGTCGATGACTACACATCCTTTTGTATATAGCATATTAAATAAATTGGTTCTAGGTGTAATCCTAAAACTGGTAAAGGAGCTTAGACAAAAACCTGACGGGCTCCTTCCACAGATTCAGCCCTTGTGTCGGAACCCCAGATTCACACCAAGCCCCTGAAATGTGTGTCTTCTCAATAACTACCCTTAAGTAAAATGTGCTGGATGCCTAGTACCATGTGAATTAGTATTTATTATTATAAAATATCAAGTCTATTTTTCAGTTCACATCTGTCTCACCTAAGTTTTGGTCGTAAAAGTCAGTTCTCCCAGGGCTTTCTTGATCCTGGAAGAAACTGATTCTAAAGACTTATGATGGAGTGAAGTAGAGAATCAAATCAAGACCTACAGAAACATATCAAACCATCCCATCCCTTTCCTCAAATGTCACTTCTTCATGATTATGAATCTGTTCCTTTTTGTAGTGTACTCCAGCACAATTTGGTGAAGGAAGCAGGGTAGAGGCCAGGGATTCACGATGACACTGGTGCCAGGGAGACAGAGCCTGTGTGTGTCCCTTGGGAAGGGTTTGGAGGAGATATGAGAACTTTGCTCTCAACCTGAAGGTGCCTCACAGAGCCGAGGGGCCTTGTTGCTCCTCCAACATCATGGATTAATCATTGTGCACCAGTCTCTTTGCACCCAGATGGAGTTGTGTTGTAAGAGTGGGAACAGGGATTTCCTGGCTTAGGTTTGAGGTGTGGGAACCTTTCGTTTACGGGAAGGAGAAAGTAGACAAAGAGAATGTGCTATGTAACTTCCCCTTGGACCCGAAGACTGGCGATCCTGACCAGTCTGTGGAGCTGGTGTCATCAGAACCAGCCCACTGGCGACTAGGAAAAATCTAATCTCTTTTGATATATTCCAAGATGAAAATCCTATGTATAGACCTTAAAAGAGCCTATAAAACGGTGTCCTTATTTTGGCCTTATAATTAAGTAATAATAGAAGGGCTGCACTGTTTTACAAGGCAATATTCTAGTTCCTAAGTGGGTAAGAGACACAGACGCTTGCCAAAAATTGTAATTTATTCTGACAAGTACCCACCACCCCTGCTCCCACCCCATTCTTGATGAGAGAAACAGGTCTAGCTGTGCTGTGAAAGAGTTAAATAAAGATACTTAAGCTCGTGTGAGGTAAAAAAAAAAAAAAGAAAAGAAAAGGAAAAAAAAGGAGCAGCAGGGGCTGCTGACTAGAGCAAATTTATGTTGGGTTTGCCATTAGAGCAGGCATTTTGAAGAAAAGTCCTGGGATTAGAAAATGAAGGCTTTGTGACTGTTGTCTCTTTCCCTATGTAAGGGACCAAGCAGAAGTGCTGAAGTCCACTCCTGGTCCCAGGCAAACCACAGAAGTCACAGGAAGGTACACCATCGTACATAAAGAAAAGTGAAATGTGTTTTCATTTTTCCTCCATAAAAATAATTTTTAAAGTACGGTTTGGTTTCCAGACAGTTTTAAGAGCTAAAAGGCTCAGGAGGTGGGGGTGGAGTGAGTTACGAATGGTTACTACCATTTAAGTGTGCAAAAAATTACCTTAATTTGAGTGACTTTCAGGAATTGTATATTTGATATCGATTTCTTTTCAAATCACTGGCCTAATTCTTAAAATACTCACATTCCGCAGAGTCCGGATACAAGTATATTATAAAATGAGATGTTTGAAAAGCATTTGTTTCCAGAAAATATGGCCCCAAAGGCTCACATTTTAGTAAACTTGACTTTAGAAGACCTGCTCCAGGCAATTAAATCTATGTAACTTAACAAAGCCCAGGAGCAAGGCTGCCTTCTGCTGCACTATTAGAGAAAAAGATTTCTCTAAAACTGGCTTTCTCTTATTCTATTCTAGAAAATGATTCTTTAAATATTGCTCTGCATTAAAGATATATAAAGTAGAATGATTCTTAAACGAGCTTAAATTTATGTAAAAGGAAATGAATCTACAATTATTTGCGTCCTTTCCTCTGGAAGGAGGAAGGAGGTAACACAAAAATGGAATATGTACTGATTGGCTGAATCCATTCCTTGGCCCTTCAGAAATTATGTGCATTTCCCAAAAGCCTCTTCATTGCCAAAAAGCACAATGCTAAGTCATACACATTTTTCCCATTTGGAAAAAAAAAAAGTGCATAATTGAAATGTTTCCAAATGCAAAATATTTGATTGCACCTTTGAAAGTGGCTTTCAGAAAGGCCAATAAATCTATGGACCTAGTGATATGTAGAAAAAATCTAAATATGTCGTTTTCTTACTTATGGTCTCTCTATTAAGTATCTGAAATATTCCATTAGACAGAGAAAATGATCGACAGCGCTACAGATACCCCAGCATCTCCCCAGAGTTCTTAACAGTTACCTAGTGCTACATAAACAATTCCAACTTCAGTGATTTAGGATAGTAACAATGATTTCTCACGATTCTGTGGGTTAGATGATTTTTCCTGGTCTCACTCATTCTTCTCCATTCATTTTCTCTTCTCAGCTGGGACCGTTGGGCCTCTTTTTCCAGGTCGTCTCACATCCTGGGATTCTCTATGTCATGGCAGCCTAGGGGAGCACTCCAAGAGGCTCAAGATGGAAACCGTAAAGGTCTAGGCCCTGGAATTGGGTCGTGTCACTTTTGCTACTTTCTCTTGGTCATAGCAAGTAACAGATGTAGCCCAGATCCAAGGGGATGGAGAAATATATTCCACCTCTGGATAAGAAAAGTGGCAAAGTCACACAGCAGGGGAGTGAGTATACTGGGATGGGAGGAATTTGTGTTCACTAATTCATGGTGCTATAGCAAAATACTACAGACTGGGTAGCTTGTGAAGAGAAATTTATTTCTCACAGTTCTGGAGGCTTGGAAGTCCTGCAAATCTGGTGTCTGGTGAGGAAGCCATCTTTTTGCTGTCACCTCATATAGAGGAAGGGGGAAGGGACCTTTCTCAGGTCTCTTTTATAAAGGCACTGATCACATTCATGAAGGCTCTGCCCTTATAACCTAATCATCTCCCAAAGGCCCCACCTTTAACTATCACATTTGACTTTAGGTTTTCAACATATTAATTTTAGCGGGGTGGGGGGGACATAAACATTGAGTCTACAGCTGTGATCTACCACAGGTGTTTGTAAGCTTTGGTGCTCAGGTCACACAGGATGTGCGGGCATCTTTTTTGACTAGACAGATGCTAACAGACTAGGAAACAGACTCACTGGTATTTTTCCAGCAGCACCCACTGATTCTTTGTAACCATCTTGATTTGATGAAGTATTAACTTGGCCCAGGAAGTGGCTGGCACATTGTAGCGCTAAATAGCTAAGTACATTGCTGTGTGATACAATGCGAATGAAGACAACACATACGAATAATTTACTTCTTTCATAATACATTAATTTGCAAGAAAAGAATTCCATGGTTTTCCCAAAGAGGCAGTGGGGTCGAGTGGAACTGGGTCCACACTAGGAGTCAGACTCTCATCCCCTCCATCACATTTATATGTCACAGTAAAAAATAGTAATTTTACAAAGTGGAAGCTGCTCCGTGTGTGTGTGTGTGTGTGTGTGTGTGTGTGTGTGTGTGTGTAGTGGAGGCATTTCCTGTTGCTTGAAGGCTGTGGGGATCATTATTTCTCAGAATGCTCCTATTTGCCGAACACCTGGGCTGAGATGAAATAAATTAACTACTGGATATGTGGCCCTGATCAGATCATAGGAGCTATTCCAATAAGGCTAACACCCTTCCCTGCTTCCTCATAGGTTACTATGAGGATAAAGTAACACTGGAGTAAATTTGGATGATAATACCTTATGCCTTCTAAAATCCAAAGCTGGAATGAGAGGAATAAATTCTTTTTTCTCAAGTGGTCAAAAGTATTTATGGAATGAGTGTAATCTATCTTACACCCATGTATTTACTATTTTGTAGTGTGTAACCTCAAGGCAATGTGCACCTGAAAGGGTGTCTGCTGCAGTAACCATTGCAACCATTATTCTCGTTATTCTAGAATATATCCAAGCCCTGAAAGAAAAAGCCAAGTAAACTGGAATGACAAAGGACTGACCATTATGAAGACATTTGCCAATAGAGTCGAGTCCCAATAATAACTTTTATGAACTGAATGGTTATATGCCATGGTAAATAAAATGTTTTATATTTTATTTAACTCATATGACTTCTCATGTTTGGTATTATTTTCGTAAATGTAAGAAGATGACTAGAGAAATACCTAAGCTCACTGGTGAGTATGCCCTCCAAGAAAAGTTAAAAGTTACCCAAAGTGCGATTCCAGATCTTTCCTATCACTCCCAGATATCTCCAGCTTCCATGCTCTCGTCCACGGCACTGCCTTGATTGTACTTGCATCGACGAGATTAGAAACACAGCTTTTCACTAATTTCATTAAAACAAAAAACTACGCTTACCAATCATTTTAAAATTTTAGAAATTTCACTAAGGATTTGAAGATCACAGAACAAAATATAGTCTTAGTTTGCTGTCTTCTTTGTGCTGTTTTTTTTTTCTCTCTCTCTCTCTCTTCCTCTCTTCAAGAAACAAAGAAAACACTGTTCGCTTTGTCCTCAGGAGATCAGCTCCACCTTAGAATCCCAAGTGAATGTGTTAATCAGTTTCCCAGCAAAGATTTCTCACTAAAATTATCCTCATGCAGTGAGTAAAAGTATCTTCATAGTTTAGCATAATTTTATCCCATGTTTACTCTATAAGCTGATGCCTATGTTCTGTTTTATTCACTGAGATTCCTAATGGCATTAATGTTAAAAATATTAAATTGGGAATTAATGCTGTTTTAAAAATGTAGTATGATCTACCAGCAATCTCTCTGCATGTCCAAACTTTGCCATTTCTCCACAGACAACATCGCATTCCTTCCCCAGCTAACTCTTCCTTCTCAATCTCTGCCCATGTTCTTTCTTGTTAAATCACAGATAAAACAGGTCATGAGGCTTACATTCCTAAACTTGCTTCTCCTCCACCTCCTGTCTGGTCTCAGAGGAAGTGGTAACCCTCCTCCAAGTTTGAAGTTAATTCTGCCAGCTGTTCTCTTGATCCAGTCAGCTTCTTTCCTAGTTGGGGGTTTGTTTCATCATATCCCTCTCCTGACATAGTCAGCCTCTCTGTTTCAGCTGTTTGTCCTAAAATTTTCATTCACCCCCACCCCATTCTAACTGTAGTTCTCTCTTCTTGCCTCTGCAGCCAGACTCCCTAAGATGGCAGATCATAATCACCGTGACGACCCACTTGTTTTTGCTGCTAGCCTGCCTTCTTAGCTTCTGATTTCCCTCTGAGGAGCCAGTCCCTCCTGACTTATAATGATGGAAACCCTGTCTACCCAATGCCTTGATTTACATAAGCAACACTGATTGAGTCGGAGATGGACACGTGACCCAAGTCAGGCCAATGAGACTCAACTTTGGGAATTGTATACAAGTTATTGAGAAAGTAAGTATTCTTTTCGAGGGCTCAGGGCCTGGAAATCCATGGTGCTAGAGCTGCAATGGGATGTCTGTCCACACAAGGAGAGATCCTAGACTTGAAGGGAGCAAACACGGAAGATTGGCCGAGAAAAGGAGAGAAACTGGATCCTGGTGACGTCATTGGTGCTGCTGATTCCAGCAGTGACTAAAGCAAAAAATAGTCTTGGATATTTTAGTTACATGAGCCAATAGATAGCTTTTTGCATAAGTCATTTCAGTTGTATTTTCCATGACATTTTCAGGCAAAAAAAAAAAAAAAAAAAAAGTCTTATGGGATACTCCTCACTGTTTCCAGTTACTCATTTTTTCAATCCACTGTGATCGGTTTTCTAGTCTCACCACACCACTGAAAGTTTCTGTCACTCAGTTCATGTCCTCTTTGCCGGGTGTTATTTTGCTTGTCTTTTCTGTAAGATTTGAAAATATCCACCAGTCTCTCCTTGTTTGAAATTACCATATTCCTTGAATTTCTTCATTTCATTTTTGATTGGTTTTCCTCCTGCCTCTCTGTTTTCTTTTCTCCTTTCCTCAAATCTTAAATCTTATCACAATCAAAGTATCATCCTCTTCTTATTCTCCAAATCTGCATTCTTTCCCTGGATGGTTTCACCAGCTCTCAATGTTTTAATTATCATTTATATTCTAGGAGTTTCCAAGTTTCTATCTCTCTGTAATAAGTCCTCTTTTAGACTCTTGACTCTGACAGCCAAAGGGCCTTAGGCATCCTCACCTAAATGTCCAAAACTACAAGTACCATCTTCCCCCCAAACCCTTTTCTTATGTTTCCTATATTTCCTTACATTTGTATATTCATCATGGCTAGCAACAACACTGCTAACATCTCCAACTTACAAGATGGTCACCATCTTTGGCTCCCCCACCTTCAGCCCTCCTCTTCCCTGCACCTAATTCATTACCAAGGAGCTACATGACATTGTGGAAATGTTCTAGGCTCCAGTTTTCTCATAACTAAAATAGAGATCTCCTTAGTATTTGTTAAGACTAAATGAAATATTCATATAAGGCACCACAGATAATGTTTGGCACATAAAATGCCTTAAGTAAATTTTAGGTTTTGTATCAGTTGTCTACTGGTGTGTAACAAGCTACCCCATAATTTAGTAGTTTGAAACAAACAACTGATGACAGTATTTGCTCATGAAACTGTAAATTAGTTATGTCTTGGAGAGGATAGCTTATCCCTGCCCTGTGTAACATCTGCTGGGGTGACTGCAGTGGGACCGGAGGGTCTTTTTCAAGATGGCTCACTCACATGGTTGGTAAGTTGGTGCTGATTATGGCTGAGCTCACCTGGGGCCATGACCCAGAAACCAAGGTTCTTCTCCATGTGTGCTCCTCTGCCCATTAGCTGTCCTCACAGTATAAAGAATGAGTCCTGGGGAGACAGGAGGTAAGTTCTAAGAATAAGCACCCTACAGACAAGAAGTGGAAACTGTTAGTATCTTACGGCCTGGGCCCAGAAACGGGCACACTGTCACTTCTACCGTGTTCTCTTTTTCAAGCAGTCATAGAACCCAGATTTGAGGAGAGGGGTTATAACAATTTTCGATGGGCAGATTGTCAAATAATTGAGGGACCAAGTTACAAAACCACTGTGGCTCTTTCCTTCCACACCACACCCTCCTCCTCTCCACAACCACCGCTAGCACTTTGCTTTAGCTTCGAGTATATTTCCTGAACTCTTGTCACCGGATGTCAGCTTGTCTCCTTGCCTCTATTCTTACTCTCCTCTGATCTCTTCCCTATGCTGATATTTCTAAGACTATGTTACTTCCTCTGACACCCTTTCATGGCTCCCCATGTTATAAATAATCCCTTAAATTCTCTAGTATTTTTTAGTATAGTGGCATAGACTGTGCACCAGGTTACTCAGGGACATCTCATCAAACTTGGGAGTGGTAAGGTGGATTATTTAAAATTTCAAGATGAACAGAGACATTTTTCAGATCCCAAATGACCTCCAGCTTGAGGTCATTAACACTTTCAATATCGGCTCGAGCTACCTTTCTTGTGGTGATATCATACCTTTGCAAAGCTTTGTTTTGGGTAATGTCTGTGA
The DNA here is from genome assembly GCA_004024625.1 of Mellivora capensis. Classification (NCBI taxonomy): domain Eukaryota; kingdom Metazoa; phylum Chordata; class Mammalia; order Carnivora; family Mustelidae; genus Mellivora; species Mellivora capensis. The sequence continues at coordinate 20,514 of PISX010000290.1, forward strand.
TGAAAAACAATAAATTTCTGTGATGAAAAACAAGTGTGAAAATCAGAGTGGGACTGGGAATAAGGCTGGTGGTGTGCAATCTGATTCCAAAGCTTGAGATGTTGTTCATTGGCTGATAGACATGCATACCCCATTAGTAAATGATTATTAAAGAATGATATGAAAATTTGCTTTTTTGTTCAATTTATGTGAACATAAATTTTATTTTCAAAGAGTTATGTTTTTAGGACACAATTACTTAGGGAATTGTTTGGATCAATTACTTAATAAGCGGAACTGTTAGGTATTTCATTTGTCCTGGGACTCCTGTAAGAATAATTACTGAGTTGCTAAGGGCACGGCAAACTGAGGAAGTTTGGGAACCCTGCACATCTGAGACAGAAATTTAAGAAAAGATATTTTTTTTTAATTTTTAAATTTTTTTTAAGAAAAGATATTTTTAAAACTCTTTACCACTTTCCCTTTGTAAAGCCTCTTCCCCAGCCACCCCAGGACCTAGTGAGGAGGAGGTACCTTGTTTGCTTGAGTTTGTGAGTATTATTTGACTTTGTGTACCTCACATCCTATTTCCTCTGTCTTTCCCCAAAATGTCAACCCTTTCTTGCCAACTTTATTTTTCCAAATTCTCGATCTTGTAATACTTTCTGCCTCCTCTTCTGTAATCTGGGTTTGTACTCCTTAACTTCTGTTCATTGTACTCTCTGGAACTTTGTCCATGATTCAATGACTCTCCCATATCCTGAATTTCTTAATAGCATATATCCTACTCTTTAACCAAAGCCAAGTCCTCCCCTGTGTACGTGGCTTTTTCAATAGCCTTCTTAAATGGAGCCTTCTTATTTTAAGTATCTCCTTATATATTCTTTTACTAATTTGTTTTTAAAGCTAATACCAGACCTTTACTTTCTAGTCTTTTTGAATTACTCCTACTCCCACAAGATTCTTGCTGGGAAATGTAAATCCTTTAACCTCACCCCCAGCACCTCTGTCATGAAGAGCCTTTTGTTTTTCTCTCCTTACTATACCTTCCCCCATTAATTGATGACTTTGCTTTCTGTCTCACAGTCCTTTTCTCCACCCTGTCTGGTCTCCATCCTGAGTGACCTCAGCAGCCATTGGACTGAGTCACCCTACACCCAAGCCTCCCAATTCCTTGGTCTCCTCATGTCTAATTACCTGCTCTTCAACTCTGTGTCAACCAGCCAGAGTCATAGCCTAGCCCAGACTTCTCCAAGTGTGGTCTTTGGGCTGGCTGGACCAGGATTGTCTAGGAAGCTTGATAAAATACAGATTGTAAGGCTGACTGCCCAGTCCTACTGAATCACAGTTTTTGAAAAAAGGGTCCTGGTATTTGAACAATCCTCCCAGGTGATTCTTAGGCAAGGTGATATTGAGAACCACTGTGCTACACTTGGTTGTCATCAAAAACTACCTCAAAATCACATTCTTTAACCAGAATCTCCTGTCTTTCCAGATAATTTTCTCAATTGTTCCCACTACAACTGCTCTTGTTATAATGAGGCCTTTCCCTTTGCATTCTTTTTCTTTAGGTGCTCTCTTTTGTTTTCACTTCCCTCTCTCTTGAGTTTAGATTTGTAAAATAATTAATAGTAATAATAATAATAATAATTTTTCCCGAGTATTTACTATGTGGCAGACACTGTTCTAAGTCCTTTACTGTATTAATTTTTTAACCCTCACAATAACTTAATGAGGTGAGTACTTGTTTTAATCCTCATATTTTTCTTCCCTGAACTTTAAGTTTTCTTACCCTTTTATGCCTTCTTTGCTTCTGCCTGACATTCCTCAACCCAGGATCCACCCTCTAATGCTTGCACCCTGGTCACTGAGCACAGCAAGAAGGATTGGTACAGTGTGAGTTCATGGGCACTTGCCCTAATGGGCTGTAAACACTGTATTTCTGGAGTTGCTATGCTCTCTGTCTTGGCAAGCTAGGTCATACCTCCCCCTCCAACCTCTCCCTTCCTTTCAGCAGAAAACTTTTGACTTCTACTTCATACAAAATGTGAAATTTCAGAAAAATGCAACCCAAACTGCTCACCATCAGATCTACAAAAATATTTCCATAGCCCCCGTGCTTCTTTCATTGACTCACCTATTTAACAAACATTGATAGAGTACCTAATGAGTGATCGGCTTCTGCAATGCTGTTTCAAGAAAGACAAAAGTTCTATGCCTATTCCTATTTCACAGTGTGAAAACTAACAGAGAAGTCAAGAAGGTTTCCAGATTACAAATCTAGGCAGTGGTGCAGGAGCCAGTCAGACGCCGCGTCTGAACTCCTACCTGGGGGATGGTACCACTGCCCCACAATGCCCCAGGTGTGTCTTGGCTATGGGATGGGGAAGCTTAGCAGCTGGCACTCTGCCTGGGGCTGCAGTTCAATGAGAGCAGCTGTTTTCTTATTTGTTTTATGTATTGGATGTGTCTTAAGATTTTATTTTAGAAATTTATTAATTAAAGGAAAATACTTTATTTTTTTTTAAAGATTTTATTTATTTATTTGACAGACAGATCACAAGCAGGCAGAGAGGCAGGCAGAGAGAGAGGAGGAAGCAGGCTTCCCGCTGAGCAGAGAGCCCGATTCGGGCCTCTATCCCAGGACCCTGGGATCAGGACCTGAGCCGAAGGCAGAGGCTTCAACCCATTGAGCCACCCAGGTGCCCCAATACTTTATTTTCTTAACAATTTTTAAGAAACCACTATACCTCATTTCTCCAGTTCCCTTTATTAATAGCCATCCATGATCTATTTCTTCTGAGGCTAGAGCTGGTGTTTCAAAATACTTTGTTAACTCTCGGGAATCTATTTGCTTTATCCTCTGGACATTGAGAACTACATAATTTATTATAATAAACTTTTGCTTTGTCATCCTGGAAGCTTAGGGCCAAATTCCAACTAAATGAGGAACTTGTGGCTTATCTGTTTGCATTGTTTTCTCTTAGGTCTTAACCATCCATTCCATTTTCCACCTGTTGGTCCAGAGGTTTTTTGTTTTGTTTTGTTTTGTTTTGTTTCTTTAACATATGTTTTCAGTGAATTGCTTCCAATCCTTTTTGGAGCAAGATATGATACAATCAGAGATAATGTATATGAAACATTTTCTAAGCTATCACTGTAAATGTACAAACATAGGAGATAAATACAAGAGTTTTAGTCTTTCAACAACTGCCCTATAGTCCAGCTATGTGTCTCAGATATGGTCAACTAAAGGTTTGGAGCACTAGATAGAGCTCTGTAATTCCCCATCTCGACTTTCGGCAACATTTGAGGGGAGCACCTACTTGAACTAAAGGTTCATTACTCAGCAGTTCATGAAAAATTGGGATTCCCCTTTCTTTTAGATAGAGTGCTTGTTATTTTTAGAGCTAACTTACTACTCTCATTTAAAAGGGCTTTATTCTATGAATATTTTCTCTAAATATTCAGCTTAATTTGATCTGTATACAATAAGTAGAAATAACATGCACCTGTGGAATATTGACTACTTATAATTTTTAAAGAGATGACTACAGACTTGTTATGTTTACTTAAATTATATAGTTACACAGAAAAGCTCACAGAGGGAAAAAAGTACACAATAATATTTTATAAAATAAAAAAAACATACAAAGGCATTCAACCAACTATTAAATATTTATTGAGTGCCTACTATACACCAGGTGGGGTTCTAGGCACTGGGCACACAGTGATAAAAAACACTAGTGGGCACCTGGGTGGCTCAGTTGGTTAGGTGTCTTTATTTCAGCTCTGGTCATGATCTCAGAGCTGTGAGACTGAGCCCTGAGTCCTGCTTGGCACTGAACGTGGAGCCTGCTTAAGATCTCTCTCTCTCTCTCTCTCTCTCTCTCTCTCCTTCTGCCCTTCCCCTGCTTGCACACTTGTGCACATGTGTGCTCACTCACTGTCTCTCAAAAACAAACAAAAAACAGAGGCAAGGGCTCTGCAGCCTATAAACTAGTTAAGATTTGCTCAACCTCAACAATAATCCTGTTTTGGAAAGATGCATGCCATTTAAAAATTAACTCATTTACCTAGACTTACATATTTCAAGGATATATCTGCTAAGTATACCCAAGATGATGCTATTGCTAATTATTATATTATTATAGAATATTAATATTACAGAATATCTCAGTGAAGTGTGAGATGCTGTACTAGTATTCATACTAATTAGCTCACTGCAGTGATATGTGTAGATCATTGAGAATTTCTTTGGATATTTTTTTTGCTCAAATGTATACTGGATAGCTTATTGAAATAGATCTATTTTAAAAGATAAATAAATATTTAAATCGAAAATATTTAATTTAAATAGGAAATATTGGGTTTTAAATTATTTATATGGATAAAGGAATGTGTAGCCTTATAAGCTCTTGGGAGTTGAGGGATAAGTTATAAATAGTAGTCACTATAAACTAGCTGCAAAAAAAGAGGAAATGTTATTTAAAAAAATATTTCAGATGTAAGACAAGAGGATATATTTCCTTGAAATGCAGAGTAAACAATACAGGTATGCTGCTTCATCCATGTCTGTCTGAACCATAAGGTTTACTGGTTGGAAGTTTTGCTACTCTATCTCATTTTTCTCATTTGACTTCGTAGTCTACTCTCTTCTCAATTTTTAGAACATATTCCCCAACAAAATAAATAATTAAACTATAGATGAACTGTCAAAAGGGAACATTATTTTAATGCAACATTAACATTTTGGTAATTAACATGGAAGTTAATGCATTTAGCAGATGTAACAACATTAGACTTGTAAATTTTAATTAAAGTTAATGGTTCATGATAGCTGTAGGGAGCAGGCATCCTCTCTAGATACTGAAAACATGTCTAATGTGATTAGAAATACTAATTGTAGAAAAAAGGATAGTGCTGGCAATGACTATTCCTCATTTCTCACTAAATCAGCAACTTGAAAGTCCTTTCAAATGAGGAAATTGGCAAGCAAATAGAAGTTAATAGAAAGGTGATAACAAGATTTAAGGGGCTGCATCAAAACACAAAAATTGTTCTCATATACTTCCCTTTCTCTAAGAAGCTATCTGAGATAATTCCAAGACAAGTGATGAAAGTATTTAGCAATTTTAAACTAGGGACTAATGTGTCATCTTTAATTCTCTCTGCAGCTTCTAATGGAAGGTTGCCCCAAAACTATATTCACAGGGCTCAGTCTAGATTTTTTTTTTAAACAAGAGAGTCAGTGACTATGATAGGCAAACAAACAAAACCCCTCCATATTACAATTTTGTTAAAATGATAAAAAAGATGATGGATAGGTAGCCACACTTACCAGCTAGCCAAAAGGAAGGGTAATATTCAAATTCAATCATCTTCATTTCCACTAGTACCTGATTGAGCTACTAGTTCTAAATAACTCACTTGAGGTGTACTGTATATCTCTAATTCTAAGACATTTCTTTTTTATTTAATGAGATGTAAGCTCCTTGTCTGTCTTGTTAAGAAAGCAGCTTGACAAAAGTAGGAACTCAATAAGTACTAGTTGAATAGAAGAATAAATTTAGTAACTTTAAGTTAAAATATTTAAAAATGTAATATTTTTATAGAAATTTAATAATAATTTACATAGAAATTTAAATCTACAAATTAGAATACATTTATAATTGTTATATTTATTTGATTATACATTATATTACATATACAATTAATATCACTTTCTTGTTCTGTCCCCAAAAGCTATCTTAAAATCCAAAGTGTCTTATAATGATGGTGGAGTAGAATCAAAATGTAGATGGTTAAATGTTTCCATCAAATAAATATTCTGCAAAGAATAAACCGAACTTCCCAATAATAAATTATGCCCTCTTTCCAAGCAGCTTTGAGTGAAAATTTTTCATGAATCTTCACTGAGAGCACAAAATACAGAAGGCTCAATTAGGATGAGCTTTAAATACCAGGGACTTTGAATGCTGGCACTCCACCAAAGAAATCATTCTCTGAGACAGCAGAGCTCACTCATCACTGTCAAATTCCTCACAGTGTAAATTCCTCATAGAACTGGCCAGTGTTAAAACCTTCCTCATTTTTCACTCATAACAGTGGTGAGGTCTGGATTGCAGAAATTATGGATTAAATAGAGACCACTTTAACTTCTTTTAACACACCATTCTTGGCTTGGTTTCCAACCTCGATGTAGACAGGCTAATTTGCAGGGCTAGTGAAAAGTGGTAGCCCTAAGGTTTATTGTATATTATAAACCCAGTGGAATGTTGAGAGTTAAAGCTTGCTTTCTAATTGGTTACTCTCCTACTCTTTAAACTATTTTTTTTTAAATGACGAGAAGTACAAGCAGAACAGAATCTGTTGGCAAATGACCATTCAACTTCTCACATTTCAACACATAAAACATCGATTATGTAATATTTATGTTATGAATTCTAAGCCACTTTCAATAATAACAGTGACCCCTAGGTCAGGTATTTTCTGGTAATTAGTAACTAGCTGCGTTAGGAGTCCAAATCTCATAAAATATTAAGATGATTTTATGTTTTTATAATTTAAAAGGGTCAATCAGTGAAGTTAGAAAGTTCTGTTTTTTCTAATGGTGAAAATGAACTTACATCTCAATATCATTTGTCATTTTACAAAACACGGACTCTTACTGTCACCGAGACAGAAATATACAATTGCACAAATTTAAATATTTGAAAACACAGAAAAGGTGAATAATAAATTTGCTTGTGAGCAGAAATTTTAATTCAAAACATGATCTGCTGTCCAATCCAGTGTAGACACAGTAATTTTTCCAGTCACCAATATTTAGGTCACTCCTGACTTTAAGAATAATAATGATATATCAGCGTGGCATCTAGTTTTGCACTAGAGTTGCCAGATTTAGTAAATAAAAATGTGGATGCCCAATTAAATTTGAATTTCAGATAAAGACGTTTTTTAGTATTACATATAACATACTGATGCTAAAATATTATGTTGTTCATCTGAAATTCAGATGTAACTGGGCATCCTGTATTTTTTCTGGCAACCCTGCCTCCTTATCCAGACTCTGATCTTTTTACCTCACTGGTCTTTCAACATTCTTCAGTCTCCCAAGGGTTGGAGTTCAAGTGGAACATCTTGCAACAGCTATGTGTGCTGTCCCACAATTATGGACAGTTGTCAAGGAGCAAGAATTTTTCCCTGAAAGGTCCATCTTGGCAGACTAAGAATCAGATTGCCACGATACAGATTAAAAGGAGAAAATCAAATTTAATAGGATAAGTACAGGGAGTCCACATAGACATGGAAATTCCAAAGACAGTTACACAAAATGAAATATGTATATCATCTTCAACTAAGGAAAGGGGATACAGGTCTGGGACTTCAAAGGGGAAGAATATAATCCTCATCAAGATGAAATAGAGTAAATGTTTGGTAAACCGGTGTTTGCTGGGCCACTCAGAAACAATGGGTCAAAGAGGACTTTGATCAAGCAAGCTTTGCTAGGTTCTTTCCTGACTATACCTACTTCATATCATAATGTAGTTATCTATAGTGAAAACTCTCTTCCTGGAGCAGTTCTTTCATCCAAATTCTTTTTAGGCTGTTGTCAGGAGAAGTGAAGGACTTTTCCTGAATCTGCTGGGTCTTCATTTCTTTTAACTCAAAATAATCTCTATGGCAAAGTGGCCCATTTGGGGGCAGCCTGCCCATAGTCCCTACACAATCTCAGCCTCTTCTCTCTCCCCAGCCCTGCCATACCACTGCTTACACTTCCCTGGGTCTGTCCCATGTTAGGGTAGGACTTTGAGGTCCTCTCTTCCCAGAGCTCCAGGGAGGAAGTAGGAATAAACACCTGTGCTCAGGACAGGAAATCTGTCCGGTGGTCCCTAAGGACACACACACACTTCCAGCATTTTCAGCCACAGGACAGAAGGCAGTTTGGAATCCTGATCCCGAGGTATATTCCACCTCTAACCTGTTCCCCTTTTCCCTTTATCCCCAGGGTCTCCCTCCCACTCTGGAATAACTGTCCCTCCTCTTTGTGAGGCAAAAAAATCACTCCCTCATCAAGACTTTTTTCACTACAATATGATTTAATCACCTTGCATTTGAATCGGATAACCCAGGTTTTCCATCTGTTGTTTCTGACAGACTTTGAAGACCAACTTTTGGAATTGAAAAGCTGAATATTGAATATTTGTTTTTACCTTTAATCTATTTAAGGGGAAAGATTGGTTGAGTTGGGAGAGGAGAACCAGTCACAATACAAAAGAGGGCAAAAAAAAAAAAAAAGAAAGACAACTTTACTGTTGTACTGTTGTAGTTTCACAGTATTGGGTAGCTACTCTTAGAATGTCACTTCTGCCTAAATGTTTTGTTCAAAACTACTTCTATATTTTTAGATTGAACTGGTGGTCATATTTATCAACCAATAGGCTGTTCATTTATCTGAGTGAGCTTATGAAAGTGCTTACCCTTTTTGGTTCTCAGATTTCTTCTGTATTTACAAAATGGAATATTTGGGGGGGTTATAAAATACTGTATCAAAAGACTGTTATGTGTCAGGCAATATGAAGTACTTTATTATACACAATACCAAATACAATAATTCCTAACCCATAAGGAACAAAATAGAGTACAAAACATGCATTTGAAATACAAAGAATGAATACAGAAGTCTCCAAGTTTCCTTCTTACTATGAAGTGTATGATTCTATGTGGTGATGTGATCATATTATGTTGTGGATGGGTCACAGAATTTCTGAGTTACAAGGATTCAGATTGCTTAGTTAGTCAAATCTCATTTCAAGACAGCACTTAATTATATTTTTCAATTAAGAGATACAGTTAGGAAGCCTCAGAAATAGTCCCACTGTCCTTTATAAATGTGTGATTTCACACTTCATATTTCATGTACATCACACTTGCCATTTCATATTTGTCTTGTTAGTAGTATGTGTCACTTTTTAGATTGGTAAATCTAAATAAAAGAGATCCATCTACTAAGATTGAGCTGATCTTTACTGGGGGTACTATAGTCCTGTGTATTTCCCTCTTAGCTCATAAAAATCATAGACAACAATTTAAGAACCATGACAGGAACAAATGAGTCTATGATGAAAATGTGTATTAATTATTGATAAAGAGGGAAAATAAGTAATTTGTAAGTAATCAAAGAACTACTGAGGCACCTGGGTAGCTTGGTTGGTTAAGCATCTGACTCTTGGTTTTGGCTCAGGTCATGATTGCATGGGTCATGAGATCGAACTGCACATCAGCTCCCCGCTCAGTGGGGAGTCTGCTTGAAGATTCTCTCCTTCTGTTCTTCCCCTGTTTGCTTGTTCTCTCTCCCTCTCTAAAGTAAATTAAACTATATGTATTCAGACCTGTATAGTAAATACTTGATACTTACTTGGATGACTCAGTTACCTCAAACTCAATATCATAATGGGATCAAGCCATATATATTGTTCTGCAATTTTCTTTTCTTTCCCCTAATCTTTAATTGTGGGTGTTTTTTCATGGTGGGTTTTTTTCATGATGGTACATTTATATCATTTAAAAAGATAAGCATATCTCAATCTGTCCAGTTTTGCTCTCCACTGTCAATGTTAATGCCCTAGTCAGGCCATCATAATAGGTAACGTGGATTTTTGCAAAACTTTCCTTTACTGATCTTCTTGTATCCACTCTTGGCCACTATCAATCTATTTTTCCCTAATTAGCCAAATTTATCTTTCAAAAATACTAAATTTAGGTCTTCAAGTATTAGCTGTGTGATCTGAAGGACCTAGTAGTCCATGGAAAGAAGTTTGAATTTTATTCCAAATGAAAAGGAAAGCCATTAAAGAGTTTTGGGGGTGGGGAAGTCACATGCAATGACTAACCCTTTTCAAGATTTCTTTGACTGCTGTGTGGATAAATGGATTGTAGGGAGCACTAGTGGAATCAAAGAGACTACAGTAATGAGGAGGCTTTAGCAGTGGTACAGATGGGAGGTGAGGGAGGCTGGGCCGAGGTAAGAGCAGTGATGAGAGCTGGATGAGTTCTTGAAATATGTTGTAGATTTAATTGAAAAGACTTTTCAATGGATTGGATGTGGGAAGTGAAGGAAAGAGAGTAATTGGAAATTATGGAAGCTGGAGAAAGGAATTAGTTTAAGGAAGCAATAAGAAATGTCACCTTAGGTATATTAATTTTGAGATGCATCCAATATATTCAAGTATTTTTACTTAAATTTTTATTGTATAAAAGTATACTTGTATACTAAATCTGGAGCTCAGCAGAGGAGTTTGGGCTAATCAAATAAATTTGACACATCAGTAGAAGATGGTATTTATTGCCAGAAAAATGGCATAGGGTGGGAATATAGTAAGGGAAATAGACACAGTGATGAATCTAAGGAACTGCCACATTTAGAGACTGGCTAGTGGAGGAAAAGCCAACGATAGAGACTAAGAAAGAACTGTCAGGGAGGTAGGAGAAAAACCAGGAGAAGGAGGTATTAGAGAAGCTGAAAATGACTGTGATTTAAGAACAAGGAAACACTGCTAAAATGTGTAAACTGAGGACAGAAAAGTACCCAATGGATCTGGCAACAAAGAGGTCAAAGAGAATTTTGACATGAGGTATTACTACTATTATTTGCCAATCATAACTTGTGAATCTTCTGCTTCAAACATTTCTTTGGCTTCTTTTTGGCCTATGATGCTGTTCAGAATACCCATTATGGGGCTCCCGGGTGGCTCAGTCGGTTAAGCATCTGACTCTTGGTTTCAGCTCAGGTCATGATTTTGGGGTCCTGAGATCGAGCATAGGCATAGGGGTTCTACACTCAGCAGTCTGCTTCCCCTCTCTCTCCCTCTGCCTCTCCCCTGGCTTGCGCACATCTCTCCTTCTCTCAAATAAATGAATAAATCTTTAAAAACAAAATACTCATCATATATTTTCAGTCACTCCACAATTCCAGTCAGTGTTTTGTATCCTGACCCCAGTCTCCATAGCCACAGTGGACTTTTTTTTTTTTTTTTTTTTACACTTGCAGTTCTGGAACATGCAGTGCTCTCTTTCCTCTCAAGGTCCGCACACTGGTCTGAACGAATACTAAATGCTAGACTGTATGGTGAATGAGAAGCTGCATAACATGGTGGTTCAGAGTACAGACTTGAGAGCCAGCTGACCTAGATTTGAAGTCTGGCTCTGACTATTCTATTTGTGCAATCTTAGGAAGTTCCTGTTCTCTACTTCAGTTTCTTCAATTCCTATTGGCCCTTCAGTAAAATGGGAACAATAAAAATACCTGCCCTTCAGGTCATGATCCTAGGGTCCTAGAATTGAGTTCTGCATCAGGTTCCTTGCTCAGCTGGGAGCCTCCTTCTCCCTCTATCTGCTCCTCTCCCTGCTTATGCATTCTCTCCTCTGACAAATAAAATATTAAAAAAAAAATCTTAAAGAATACCTGCCTTATAAAAGTACTGTTTGAGGGAAAAGTCATGTTCAAAAGAATGAGAATTATAAGACATCAGACAATAGATGCTGAAAAGGTAATAGAATAATACCTTTCAAATCTCAAAGGAAAAGTATTTATAATCCATATTCCTGTATCTAGAAAAAGAACAACCCATTAGAAGGGCAAAATGAAAACATCTTTTCAGACATGCACGGATTTAGAAAATTATTGCCCACATTACCTTCTTTGGGAAATTATTTGAATACATACTCCTAAGAATGAATTAAACAAAAAAGGATGGGGTGAAGACAGGGAATGCAAGAATTAGTGACAATAACAAAGAAAGAAAAAGTCTGAAAATAGCTTTTGAGCAGACTGAGATGACAATTAGTCCTGATTGGAACCAGAGGATGGCGGACTTTAGAAGTTCCTAGGACATGGGATGCCTGGGTGGCTCAGTTGGTTAGGCGGCTGCCTTCGGCTCAGGTCATGATCCCAGCGTCCTGGGATCGAGTCCCACATCGGGCTCCTTGCTCAGCAGGGAGCCTGCTTCTCCCTCTGCCTCTGCCTGCCTCTCTGTCTGCCTGTGCGCACGCGCTCTCTCTCTCTGGCAAATAAATAAATAAAATCTTAAAAAAAAAAAAAAAGGAAGTTCCTAGGACAACATACAAAATCCAGAAATTTGATCATATTCCTAGATTTAAGGTGCTGAATGGTCTGAAGAATGAAATAAATGCTGGCAGTACAAGAAACAAAGGCAAGAAGATACTCCAAGATAAACAAAAAAGGCACATTGGATAGTTAGATTATGGACATGAAATAAACAACTTTTACATAAAGATTAAGTTTCATTGACTCTTAACTTCTGGAATTAACTTATAGATAAAGCATAGAAGATTGAGGTAGGGGGCAAAACCAAATATAAATCACCCTTGATTCCCTAAAAGCTCAAGTTTAGATGATTGAAGTTGGAAGGTAGAAGGTGGAGAGTAAGCTGAAGGGAAAGATAGGGCCATGAGCGTCCTCATCTTACAACACAGGGAATGAAAAGACAATGTCTCCAGTTTTGGGGATTGACCACGGGTGTTACTTGAGACCCAAGCAAGGGAGGGTGACTTTGACTTTACTAAGCAGGAAGGAGATCATTAAAACTATATGGGAAAGCTAACAATGAGTTTAGTTTTGGCAGAACTAAAACAAACAAACAAAAAAAAAACAAACAAAAAATACCTCCCCACCCCCAAACAAACAAGCTCAAGGCTATTTCTAAGAACAATACCCAAAAGCATGTTGCAGAACAGGTCTGTAACTCTTGGTGCTGTCCACTGAAGATTGCAAGAAACTGCCTCAGCTGCCCAACCAATTGGACTTTGTTTCAGGAATGCCATTATGCATCCCTACAAACCACTGCCGCTATCATTGCCACCATCTGCCATCCACTGCCATCCACACACCCACACAAATGGAAATTCCAGAGGAGCCTGTTTCTTTTCCCTCATGTTGTTCCCATGAAATTGGTGCATCTGTTTGGGAGAAACTAGGTCACCTGATTCTGTCATTGATGCAAGGAAAAGGGGACTTGGAATTTGACTCTTTTTTCCTGGAAAGGAAAGAGTCACAATATAAGTTGCCCCCAAATATGATATTTAAAAGGTCATTGGAGGTAATGGCAGATGTCCACCACACCGAGGAACAATACATAAGAGCATATTATTTAAAGTTACGAGGATAATTTAAACGGAGGCTAAACCTATTGCTTGATAAAGCAATGATAATTTGTTTATCTCTTTTTTCTTACAAACTGAATCTAATTCATGAGGAAATTCTGTTGTTCTACTTTTGAACTATATACAGAAAAGGACCTCTCATAATTTCTCTACTGCTTACATCTTCATCCCAGCTCCTGCAGTCTTTGCCCTGAATTATTAAAATAGCTTCCCAGCTTCTCCTCCTGCTTCATTCTTTGTCCCTTTACAAAATATTCAAACTCAGCAGCCCCTTTCAAGATGTAAGAAAAATCCTGTTATGTCTCTGCTCACAACCATGCAAAGAATCCACAGATAACTCAGAGTAAAGTCTAAGGCCTTCTCAGAGCTTTCCAGGTCCTCCATGATCTACTGCTCTCCCTCATCCCACTGTGAACTCATCTTCTTGTACTTCTGCTCTTGCTCACTCTTCTTGCCACTGTGGTCTCTTATCATTCCCCAGATGTGAGTGACAGGCTCCTAAGCACCTGCTTTGGCCCTTAGCACTGATTGGTTCCTCCACCCGGGGAGCACTCTTCTCCAGGTATGTGTGTGGCCCACTCTCATGTCTTGAAGACCCACCCATCAGTCCTACCAGACTCACTTACCCTTTCTGCTTTACCACTTTATCTTTTTTTTCTGTATCTCTGATTACCTTCTGTATATATTATATATCATTTACATAATTATGATATTCATCTTCTGTCTCAAGAAAGGCAGTAATTTTGTGTCTTTTATCAGCTGATATAACCAGGCACTTAGAAATCTCCCTAGATTAGGAAAATAATAAGCAATCGCTGAGTGAATGAATGGACAGATGAACGGATAATTGACTTGGAACTTTCTAGGGAAGAGTTAGAGGAGTTTATTTACCCAAACTCTGGTTTATCAGAGCAGAAAACCAATAGATAGGTCCTAAAATTGATGAACCAAGCATATATTATTTAGAATTGTGGTGGTAACTACCAGAAATCCTAAAAGCAAAAACAAGAAAGTGGTTTTGTCTGCGGAACAGGGCTGAGGGAAGAAAGAAGTGGGGCAGAGCCCTGTGGCTTTTCACATGCAGTCTTTCTGAACTCTTTGGTTTTTAAAAATCAGGTACATGTAACATTTTGACAAAAAACTTACTATGTTTTAACCTTGTATAATCAATATACAAGGATATAATGGTGTATAAAAATTCTAAATATATAATAAAAAAAAATCATTACATTTTCCTTATCAGTAAAAGGCAGAATTTACAATGAGGAGTTGATATGGGCTGAAAGTTTGTGTCTCCCCATTCATGTGTTGAAGCCCAATACCCAGTGTAATGGTATTTAGAGGAGGGGTCTTTGAAGGGGATAATTAGATTTGGATGAGGTCATGGGGGATGTAGCCTTCATGGTGGGATTAGTACTCTTTGAAGAAGAGCCCAGAGTTCTCTCTTGCCAGCCATGTGAGGATATAATAGGATGTTGGCAGTCTGTCATGTGGAAGAGAGCTCTCATCAGAACCTGATCATGCTGGCACCCTGATAGGACTTCCAGCCTCAAAGAACTGGGAGAAATAAATTTCTGTTGCACCGAATCTATGGTACTTTGTTACAGAAACTCCAACTGACTAAAACAGAAGCAAAAAGCATATATAACAAATATAATAAAAATAATGAAGTAATTTCAACATTCCTTTGAACAAATATCTTGCTAATTTTTTATTTTTATTAAGATAAATTTTGAGTATAGAATGAATAAATATACATGTGTCTACCTTGTAGCTTTATCAAATCCTAACATGACCCTTATTTTTAGGTTCCTGTTCTTTGATATGCCTGATGTGAGTCCCAAATACGGGTATAGATGATTCATGAACTAAGGGGTTTGCAACTAAAATATTGACAGATAACTCTACACATTCTTAATGGTAAAGGTAATAATAGCCCACATGATACTCTGAAAGGAATTTTATAAATTACAAGTAGGACAATGCTGCTGCATTTCGCTAGGCAAAATATAGTTCAGAAATGCATTTCTAAATATTTTTATGTAATAAGAAATATCAGTGAAACCCTAAAAATAGGTTTTGTTTTTTTTTTTTTTCTGGCAACTCAAAAATACGTATAGAATATATGACATATAGGGACACCTGGGTGGCTCAGTCGGTTAAGTGTCCGCCTTCAGCTCAGGTCATGATCCTGGAATGGAGTCCTGCATCAGGCTCCTTGCTCACTGGGGAGCCTGCTTCTCTCTCTGCCTGCTGCTCCTCTGCTTGTGCTGTCTGTCTGACAAATAAATAAATAAAATCTTAAAAAACAAAAAAAACAGGGGCGCCTGGGTGCTTCAGTGGGTTAAAGCCTCTACCTTCAGCCCAGGTCATGATCCCAGAGTCCTGGGATCAAGGCCCGAATTGGGCTTTCTGCTCAGCAGGGAGCCTGCTTCCTCCTCTCTCTCTGCCTGCTTCTCTGCCTACTTGTGATCTCTGTCTGTCAAATAAATAAATAAAATCTTAAAAAAATAAAAACAAAAAAACCCCCAAAAGAATATATGACATGTATGTAAGTGGGAGAGCAGGATCTGAAAATTACTCTATGAAGATGTTATATACTCTTGTGCATAACTGAAACTCCATTGATGACTCTAGAAATCTGATTGCCGGGTGCCTGGTTCATCCTTTCAATAATAATAGAAGTTAATCCCAGTTGTTTCCATTGAATTACAGCCCTATCTGTGATCTGTTATGTATAATGCTGTCTTGATAAGAAATGTATGATAATGTTATCCCCAACACACCATATTGTTTTAAATTGTTCTTTTAATGACTCTTTAAAACATTTCTTTTACCTGGTTACAGTCTACCACTCAGTGAGGACAGTGGGCGTCAGCTGACTGACTTGGGACCGAGGAGGCCACATCACTCTTCAGTCTGTCTTCTCACCAAATTAATGAGCTGTATTACCACCTGCCTCAGGGGAGAGTATGTGATCAATTCCCCCAGTTCTGGTAAGGCTGTCATGATGACGAATGGCTGAGAGACAGATTTTGGAGAAAGAAACCTAGTTTAGTTAAAAAGGAGAAAGAGCATAACCTATTTTAATAAGAGCAAAATTAGTATAAGCACCCTTAACCATTTCAACCAATGTAACCCTCAAAAATATGAAAAGAAAAATCTTACCAATTTAGCTCTTTCTACTTGTTTAGTGTCCTTCCAAATGAGTGATTCAGGGGCAGCCTGGGTTTTGAGCTAGCTGTCAGCTGTAAATGTATAGGAACAGAGAAAGTAGTTACTATGCACAGTGGTCCTGTGGACTGTCTAGTGAATTCTCAGCAGAAACATATTAACATACAACCCTTGGGAATTACAATTTTTGACTCCAGATTGTACTAAACTCATATTAAGGACCAATATTTTGTTAGTGATATGAGAAACCATTTATTTTCTTCTTGTGGGACCCCCAGTTCTTCATAACCATGTTACTGTCACCTCAGCATTTTTAAGAACTTGAATTACATTTTGGTTGCTTACAAAATACAAACTTTATGAATTTAATTATTTTTATTGAGATGAATGTAAGGACTTCACAGACAAAGAGCTCTAACAATGTTTTTCTAAGTGTATCTCATTTTCATGGGACCACACCACCAAAACCAATCAGATTTATATGAACTTGCAAATGTTGTGCAAATAAGAATTCAGAGAAAGCTGTGAAATTAAAAAGAGCCATCAGAACTTACTATAAAATTTAACTAAACATCAGTAAAACTCCAGCTAAGCTCAAATTTAGTAACTACCCTTCACTGTAAATTGGACATACCTCAAAAAACACTATACTTGTTAAATGAGTTGAGAAAATCACATACCACTGGAATTTGCAGAGCACTGTTTCTCTCATGGAGTTTTAAAACAAAAGTAAACCTAGAATCATTTTTATTTCTCTTCCAAAATTCTATCCAGCATTCCTATAAATGGAGAATATTGAAGAATTTTATAATAATTATTTAAAAACCATGCTCCATTTTGGTTTCTTAAAAAAGAAGACTGAATCTCCTCTGATGTTTGGAGCCTTCTATGACAGACTAAAACATGGTTGAGTAATAGCATAAGATTTCAAATATACTCTAGTTATTGTCTAAGATGCCATATTTGCTTGCTAGGGCTCTTACAACAAAATACCACAGACTAGATGGATTAAACAACAGATTTATTCTGATAGTTCTGGAGGCTGGAAGTTCAAGATCAAAATGTTGGCAGGGTTGTTTTCCTGTGAGGTCTGTCTCCTTGACTTGTAGATGATTGCCCTCTTGCTCCCTCTTCACATGGTCATTTCTCTGTGCGCACACAACACGCATGCTTCCTTTCTGCCTAGAAATAACCTGTTCCTTTAAGGACACTAGTTAGAATGGATTAAGCCCCCCCCCCCCCATCTTCATTTTAACTTAATCATCTCTCTAGAGGCCCTATTTCCAAATACAGTTACATTCAGAAGTCCTAGAGGTTAGAACTTCAACATATGAATTTTGGGAGGATCACAATTCAGTCCATCACAAATGCCAAGGCCAGCTCAGTATTTCAGAATTTAAGTAATGGCTTTGCAAATAGCCTTCTCAATGTCCCCCCCCACCCCCCGCCCACTGCCGAATATGCCTACCTACTACCTACGGTTGTCACTCAAATTGAAAAGAGTACCATCTGGCCCTTAGGAAGTTGTATAGGTAAAATGATTATAAACATTCTAAATGGTTAGCAGTTAGAATTGCCTATGTAAATGAATATGATTAATTTATCCTCAGATTTACAAAATAGATAATCCACCAGCTCATGGTTAGTGAAGGAGGAATCACTTTTCCACCTAATGGATGAATAGGGGAAAGAACAAAGAAACCTGGGAATGGTGAAATAACATATTTGGGACATATATGGGGAGCAAAGGAAATGTTTGATAAGGACTGCTTATTAATTCCCCCTTTAGGTATTGTCGATCTCAGTAGGTGGCAGTCTTCCATTCAATGTAGTGAGTGTTTTCAACAAAGAAGACTTATGTAAAATGAGATTGTTTTCTTTTTTCTAAGCCGAGAAGGATGGCTCTTTTTATTGGTGGAAACCCTTTGGCATAAGAGCAAATTTTGAAATTCCAGGTTCAACGTTCAGCTTGAATAACTATTGTAAATTTGGCTTATTTCAGTTCTTTTGTAATTATATTGATCTATTTCTCCTCCTCCTCCTCCTTTTTCTTCCCCTCCTTTTGCCATTTTTTTTTTTTTTGAGATTTCATTTATTTATTTGAGAGAGAAAGAGAGAGAGAGCATGAGCAGTGGGGAGGGGCAGAGGGAAAAGCAGACTCCCTGCTGAGCGGGAAGGCAGATTCCAGATTCTGGGCTTTATCCGGGGACTCTGGGATGATGACCTGAGCTGAAGGCAGATGCTTAACTGACTGAGCCACCACCCAGGTGCCCTTCTTTTGCCATTTTCTTGATAATTAAATAATTCAAAGTCTAGTTAGGGAATAGTGGAAGAAATAGGAGAGAATGTTTTAAAAATTTAAGTTTTTTCACAATGCTTTACTCTAAATCCAAATCTGTCTTACTAAAAGGAATCATAATAAATTTGGGAGCCATTCAGAACTTTAAAATATTTGAGGGCCTGAATTTTTTCCATGCCCCTTTGGTGTGCTTTGGCAACGGCTATGAGGTAAAATATAAAATAATTCTTTAGATGAACACTTAGGCATTTTCTAGTACTAAATTTTTATCGCTTTACTTTGGTATTTGGAGTTTCCCTATTTAAAATATGAGTAGTATTATTTCGTTTAAATTAAGAAAAAGAAAAAATAACTCGTAGAACTTTCCCAAGAGTGTTTATCCTGTGGGATCAGATTATTTTAAAGTTAAAATTCTCCTTCCGTGTTGCCCAGCACATCTGGTAATCTCTCTTAAAGGTGAAGTGACTAATTTTTTACCCTTGAAGGGTAATGATCATGTTAGCGAATGTTGAGTCTGCTTCCAGTTCCTTAGCCACAAATGTCATCTTGCTACTTTGTCTAAAGCTATTGTTCTGACAGTTTCAAATTGTCAAGTATATGGCACATGAAGTTTCTTGAATTATTGATAAATCTGCATAATTTGGGGAAGGTAAAAATGATAATGTGGTAGAATTAATAGATGCTCTATCTTCAGGGATATGGTATTCTTACATGTGTTGCACAGAAGGAAGATCTTATAACTAAATTGTTCATTTTGTAGAAAGCATATTTGTGGAGGAAGATATAAAGGATACTTAGAAACAAAGTCTTGTATCATTCATCAGTACGGGCCCGTGGCTATTTTGTACCTTATAGTGAGTCTTCAATAAATACTGGTTGAATAAATAGGTAAGTTGAGATGGAAACAAAGCAAATGCGGGTATATTAAAATTCAGACCGTCAAGAGCACTAATTCTCAGCTCCAATGCTGCCATTCACTGGTATGCTGCAATCAGATATACCATAAGCAGAGATTCCAAACTTTCTCAGTTCATGTATCAGTAATTTTTTTTTTTAACTGAGGCCCTTGGCAAAACCAACCAACCAACCAACCAACCAACCTAGCAGTTTAGTTCACCAAGTAGTTAAATCTAAACAACTTGGAACTCATGCCCTAGCAACTTAGAACTTACATCCTAACAACTTAGTAGTCATTTGAAAAATAATATGTATAACTCAAAAGAGCGAATGCTATTTTTATTTCATTTTTGAACAATCACAATTGCTTAGTAGTAAGATATCCTTGTGTGTTGGACAATGCCCAGCTTCTTAAATCTCAGTATCAGATTGGATACCCCCTCATCATTTTTGGTTCTACAGTGATTTTCTCATGCTATTTGCTTTTTTAACCTCAGCAACCTTCCAAGACTTAGTTGCACAAAGATATGCTGTCATGAAAAGGAGCGTAGCTCTATTTGATGTCCAAACAGTGAACTACCTAGAGTTAGTAGTTCATAAGATGTCTGACAAATGTCTCCAGTATTGCTGTGATTCCCTTGAATATTTAAAATATCCCTAAATATTCCTAGATGAGTTCACTGTGATGAACACAGTTTGAGCAAATGATGTGTTACCAACAATAGTTAGATACTGAGGATATCAAGCATTTTCTTAAAAATAAGAGTATATCCAGAGTTATCTTTATAACAATAAAACTCACTCATGGACTTCTTTTCTGTAGTTAGAGGGAAGCAATGAAGATAACAGCTAGGATGTGGGGACTATACATAGTTAACAACTCTTTTTATCTATGCCCCTGCACCTGACAATGACTGTTAAGGATGTGTCATTAATATATTTTGTAATTAAGGCTTAAGGCAATGTTTTTGATTACAGGCAACATTTATTTCAATACCTAGATATAATATCATTCCCTACCCCTAACCTCTAAGATCACATTCACACAGGTGAACGCTATACCCAGAAGGAAAAAAAAAAATGTGGTTTATGCTAGTGGTTTGGAACTTTTCTGTGAATTAAAATCTCCAGGGAGCTTGCTAAAAATGCAGATTTCTAGAATCCTTAGGCCTAGGCTCTGGAATTCTATAGTCCTGGGGTAGGGTGATGATATTTTTAAAATCCACCTGATTTTAATGCAGACCATGTTTTGAGAAACACTGGTAGAGAGTACTGTTTGTGTAGCACAATGAAACAAATAATGAGACTCTCAGTTTTTTAAATATATGTCTTATTAATGTGCTGTTTGAGTATGTGTGTGTGTCTGTGCACATGGAAGGTTCATATGCCTCCTACCAATACCTAAAGATGATACTACTAATCTAATACAAGTCTCAAAAGTACTTAGCATGATAGTGGTAGAGTTTATGGTGGTTCAGGATCATATTATTGTGAGTTCTTTATATATCATATTCTTTATATCCCTCGGGACACTTAACTTTATGTTCCTTAACCCTTTATATCCTCCAAGGGTACTTAATATGGAGCTTTAGCCATAGTAGGAACCCAATAAATATCAATTACTTGTCATTCTTAACCAAGGCTGAACATTAAGATCACTTAGAGAGCTTCTTAAAATATGAATTATCAAAGACATGTCTCTCGAACTAACTGAAGCCGAATTTGTGCAGGTGAGGTCTGGCAGAGCCAAGGTTGAGACCACTGAGCTGTATCTTTCCTTGGACCTCTATTTTTACCAAATGCATGCATCCATCTAATTGGGCTTATGGGTATGTGTGTGTATGTGTGTGTAAGTGTGTGCACACACATGTTTTTATGGAACTCTTTTCCAAGATAATACTATAAAGGAGTACTTCTTTCTTTTTCTTTGCAAGTATTTGTCACTCCCACCTTTTCTGGGCACTTATTATTCTTTCTCAATTCATTTATGGAAAATGTGGAGAATATAACCAGTCTACTTGCTATCTCCTGAAAGAGTTTTTTTTTTTTAACATTTAAGAGTTTGCTTGGCAACTCATTCTTTCATTCTTGCGTACTCTCGCCTGCAATTAAGCTACTCAGCCACTTGGTGATGATAAGTGATTTATTCATAATGGCCAATTAACAGATGTGTTTTTTGAGATCCAGTCAAAATTATTTTCCCATTATTTTCAGATTTCTAAAATTATTAAAACAATGAAAATAGAAAATAATGAATTGTAAAGTAAATAATTCTAAGTAGAACTCGCAAAGAAATACAAAATATTTGATTCAATGACTTCCTCAATAATCCTTGCATATAATTTACTTATAATTTGTATTTTATACTTAGATTTCAATCAAAATATTCTGCTTTTTAAAAAAAAACAGAGATTCACTGTTTACATCATTGTATCCTCGGTCATTGATGATAAGATATCATTAGCTATGGGGTGCATTCCAACTCACAGAGGTTAAATGTTGAAAAGAAAAAGTGGGAAACAATGAAAATGTTATATTTGTAGAATCCACTAAAGTCTTAATGCATGGGAGACAATTAATAGATAAGTCTGGGGTAGGAAGAAAGGGAGGAAGGAAGCATGCAAGGAAGAAGATTATGGGGGAAGGGATAAGAAGGGAGAGAGGAAAAAAGGCAAGAAAACTGTCATCAAAGAATAATTACATACCCTTCCCAAAGCATTAGCATAATTCTGAGATTTTCTTGGTAGAAGAATTTTCCGATTTTCCTTTTCACAGATGGAAACTTTATTTATTATATCAATAGTGATACGTAGTGAAGCCCCTGAGTTGACATCTTTGTAACTCAGGCCTGTAAGCTCCTGCATGCGTTTCTTCTGTGTTGAAGGGAGGGAAAACAGATGTGGCTGCTGCTGGACCTCAGTGCAGTTGCTCCGGCTTGCTGGCTCCTTTCTATCCTTCAGCTGCCATTTAAATGTCATTTCCTCAGAGAAGTATTTCTGGACTATCCGGTCTCGTTATTCCCTCATAGAGCATTTTATCCTTTGTTCTCTTCAGACTGTCTAATCATCCCCACAAGGTGCCCATTAAGTAGGGCTTAAGGTGTAACTTCTTTCCAAAACATATATACTTTAGCAAAGATTATTGAAGATCAAAACACATTTAAGAACCCAGGGTATAGAAGCCTACGACGTACTAATCACAAGATTCAGATTAAAAATAAACACAGAGATAGGCACTAATGCTTAGTACTCTTAAAACTGCATAACTGAAAAATGTATGATTAATCCATGATAGTAAATGGGAACAAAGTTCAGTACCAAGGAAAATAAGAATGAAACAAGGACAAACTTGACTTATTTCCATGTTTTCCTGGAGCTGGACTGCTAATTACCTACTATGTAAGCTTATTGTGATTTATGTCAACTAAAAGGTATAAGCATATGTGATTCTAGCCCATCTTCTTGTGTCTGGGCAGTTTATATTTAAAATCAGGACAGAGGGGTGCCTGGGTAGCTCAGTGGGTTAAAGCCTCTGCCTTCGGCTTGGGTCATGATCCCAGGGTCCTGGGCTTAAGCCCTACATCGGGCTCTCTGCTCAGCAGGGAGCCTGCTTCCTCCTCCTCCTCTCTCTCTCTGCCTGCCTCTCTGCCTACTTGTGATCTCTGTCTGTCAAATAAATAAATAAATAATCTTAAAAAAAAAACAAACAAAAAACCAGGCCAGAGAGATAAGCTAGATTCCATTTAAAAATTTTATTAGAGAAGGGTATTTGAGAACCTATTTCTGCAAGGTTAGGAATTCCTTCTTACACTTAATTCTAGGCTGTATTTTTTGTAAGTTTTTCCTATTTCACTTTAGGACACTTTACTACTCTGGAGTTTCAATCTCCCTTTGCTATCTTGAGATGTGATAACAGGAAAACCTCCCTTTGTTTTTTATAGTGGGCACCTTTATTCCCTACCTCAGCCCTACCATCTTTTCCTTTGCATCACATCACACTCTGTCATCCTAGGTAGAACCCAGAGGTGGAATACTGATGAAATTCTATCCCAAAGCTGTATTGGTCCCAGACCCAGTTCATGAGCTGCTGCCTCATCATAGTGTGAAAATCTCTTAATATAGCAGCTGATTATCTCTGTATGTGTTAAGAATGGGGGTATTGGTTTTGATTTTTATATAGTTTATGTATACATAACTTTAAATAATTGTGAAATAGGGAAATATATAGAATATCCATAAAATGAATTAAAATATTAGATTCTGAAAGTGATAAAAGTGGATTCTAGCTTTTAGGGCCTAAATAATAAGCAGCAAAGATTCAGATGACATTGATTGTTCTGACTTAATATAATCTCTTTACACATTTAGATTTAGGGCAGAACAGTAGCCTAAAATATCACTAGCTAGGTATTAGAAATAAAGGCTTGGTTATGTAGTGGCTACAGAAATGTATTTTAAAAATTTATGTATGAAATTAAAACTAATTCATTACATTTTCATGTGTTTTTCCAGTCATCTCTAATTTACATTATGCTATTTCTACAAATTTCCTGTTGTAAAGAGTAAAACATACCTGCCTACTTAGGAGTTATAGGATATAGACCTGATAAAGAGTTAATTACATTTAATTTAGAACAAAAAGAACTAATACTTTTGTTATTCATTTGTCTTCAGAAAAAAGGTGATTATTTTTATCTTTCAATTTGAGCAAGGAAAGAGCAAAGAAAAACAACAGAATTTTAAATAGTTGCATACTTTGGCTGTCTGTGTGTGCATTTATATAATTTAAAATTATTTTAAAAGTTATTTACATATGTAAAACCTTTAAGTAAAATTTAAATGTATATACAGCTTTAAAATAAGCTTTAAAATAACTTTAAAAATAATTAACTTATATACAAAAATAATAATTGTATATTTATATATAAATAACTTAAAAATAATTTAAAAGTTTTGTGGATTAATGAACCTATCAGCTATATAACAATAAATAACACCGATGAGAGGCACCTGGGTGGCTCAGTTGGTTAAGCCTCTGCCTCTTGATTTCAGCTCAAGTCATGATCTTGGGGTCATGAGACCGAGCCCCACATGAGGGGTTCTGTGTTCAGTGTGGAGTCCCCTCGGGATTCTCTTTCTCTTTCCCTCTGCCTCTCCCTGCCGCCAGCTCTCTCCCTCTTCTTGCAAATAAATAAATAGATAAATAAATAAACCAACCAACCAACAAACCCTGATGAACGAATGTAACAATATTGTTCACTTAGGATGTTTGCAGTTTCCATGGCTGACAGTCCATTGTTAGTCCTCTTCCACTGTTCCAAAGAACGGGTTATCACATAAACCCATAGGTAAATATTGGCTTGCCTTCTTCAGTAGTTGAATGAATTTAAAGGTTTATGAATTTAAAGGTTCTTCCCTGACTTTGAGAACAGGCACTTCATCATGTTTTTAAGCACATCCCTGCCGGGGGCTCTTTGCTCAGCGGGAGCCTGCTTCTCCTTCTCCCTCTGCCTGCTACTCCCACTGCTTGTTCTCTCTCTGTCAAATAAATAAATAAATAAAAGTTTTTAAGTACATCTCTGATTTTTGCCCCCAAATTCTCAGCTTTGGAAATGGTCCTGTTTTATTCTGCAGAGTGTTATTCTCCGGAGCCCTTCTTCAACAGAATGCTAACTTTTAGATGGAAAAGCTGATATAACAGAGTGATTAAAGAAATAAAATGTCTCCCTAATTTGAATTTTACCCAACAGTGAATTCAGTGGCAGAATTATGGAGGATACTGAGGCTGTTTATGATTAACTGGGTTTATTGTCATAAAGACAATAAGAGCTGGCTTTGAGTATATCTTTGAGTTTGATGTGGCCAGATTCCAAATCTGGTTTACTCACATCCTGTATTTCCAAATAGATTGAACATTAACAGTGCAGTTGAACTGCTAAAGAAATAATTACTGAAGTATTTTAAAGTACACTTAGGACATTAGATAGAAAAGTTGAAGAAAAGATGAAGACATGTAGGTTTTGAGCAATAAAGGCTAAAGTATGAGCAAAGAGGGTTAGAAAGGTGAACACAATAGTGAATGCAACTTTTCACCCTTGTGTTGACATTGTTAGGATGTGCTTTTGGATCTGTAGCCTGAAAGTACTGTCTCAATTTAACCATGCAAAAATACTAAAAGTGAGTAGGAATACTTATTATTTTCCATTTTCCCCCCTACTTAGTAAATAGAAAATTGCTCCAGCTGTTCTTATCTGAATGGATTTGGTGCATCCCAAGTTTAAGTGAAGAGCACAAGAGGGCTTGATGAGTCAGAAGATGTAGAGGGAGACAGAAATGAGGTAGACCTTTTCAAGACCTTTCCATTCAGCTTTGTGAAATCACAGGGTATTTGTAATATCCCTTTCTCAGGGTAGATGCATGCACACAAAATACTCCAGAGAAATCTGTACTTTTAAAAATTATCTTTGGGATTTGGTTACTGTATCACCACAATTCTCTTTGAACATAGAGAATTAAGAGGGGCTCGTGAATACGTGAAAATGCTATCATTATTGAGGAGAGCGTGTCCTGTGAAATGGACTCACTGTTTGGCTCCACATCAAGGGTAGAGTGTACAAGTGTGAAAAGGGAAGTGATTTTTGAATATATTTCCTTCATTGTTTTGACTTTTGGCCCATTGCATATTGGCCTTTGGCTTTTAAAGAGACAAAAAGCATAAATTCCACTGGATTCTGTTAAACAAAGAAAATTATAATATAAACATGACCTACCAGTTGTACTGTCTTCTGTATTTTGCAAGCAATATAAACTGTTACATTTCCCTCCATTAAGAGTATGTATTTAAAAAATATGTATATAGTGTATTGAAATGTTGCCCCAGTTTTGTAACTACTACAAAAATAGCCAGGAAAAAACCACCATCAGTATGCCCCAATTTTAAACTATGACCTGTATTTTCAAAATACCATAAGTAGATTCTAGGGACAGAGCAGAATTGCCTTCCTGTGATTTTGAATTCCAGGGATTTGGTGTGAGAATAAAATGAAGGCAGATTATTTTGTTTACACTAGAAGCTCATCTACATGATCCACTAAAAAATAATGCTAGGGGCCATTAAAGTGAAAAAGTAGCTTTCTAATGTTTTTCATGAGTGTTTTCAAAGAAAGATAAAGATTTATTTTCTGACACTATATGGTGACCACAGCCAGGACTAGAGAAAAGTGATCTCCCTTGGGTTGTCTGCAGTCTGCACTTTGACTTCCTCCTCTTGGCCCAGTTCAGTCCAGACATTTCAACAGCTTGACTAAGCCTCATCACCATTTAGCTGCCAAGTTCAGTGGCTGCCAATATCACTAGTAGCTTTTTAAGTACACCTGTTGCCAGCACTATGTTTGTGAGTCAAGAAGACTAGACATTTGTGGTCTACCCCAGTGGTTAGGATCATTTTCAAAGGAAAATTATTTTTAATATTACTTCACCATCCTTCATCGGGAAAACACGTTTTTGTTTTTGTTTTCCCCCCTAGCAAGCTTCTCTTCTTACAGAGAAGTTGCATTTACCATGAACATGGTATGTAACATCTGGTCTGGTTTAGCCTATGGATAAAAATGGTTTTAGTTATCAATTCTACATTTAATTTTTATTTTTAATTGTGTGGGGCCAGCGAAGCTGTATGAATAATAAAATAGGAAGACTTGGTATAAGGTGACAGGCTCTTAGTGAAATAATCAAATATCTTTATAGCAAAGTTAACCTGATAGTTAATGGTATGTATTGTGTGGTAATTAGGTATAAACACAGTTCATATAAAGGACTGTAATTAATGCATTTCATGGAGTCAAACAACATTTTTGGAGCAAGTTTGTTGGGAGATGAATAGAAAAGCAGTTAAAGCCAGCCTCTGTTCTAATGATGGCTGGGGCCAGAGGGAGCCTCTTTGGCCTGATCCCTCTGTTTTTCCATTAACATTTGCTCCAGGCCAAGAGCCAGTGGCTGGGGCAACCCTCCCTTATCTCCACACAGGGTGATAAAAAGTCACCAAGAGAAAGTGCAGTGGATTCAGTTCTGACAGTTTTAACAACCTTGAAAACACTTTACTACGTAGCTGTAGCTACAAAGTCTTTTAAGGTGAAAGAAGAGGGCACCTACAGATGATTTCAATACTTTTGGGCACCATAGAGCCACTAAGAGGATATTAACCAGACAAAGACTTTGTGGCTACTAGGGCTTTGTGAGCTAATTTTGATTTACTTTCCTATTAGTGTTCATAAAGTATATAAAACTTTTCCTCATACCAATGATAATATCTGGTCTATAGATGAATCTGAAGTTTATTTAAACTGGGATATTTTACTACCTATAAATCTATCTACATTTTTTAAAAAGATTTTATTTATTTATTTGACAGACAGAGAGAGATCACAAGTAGGCAGAGAGGCAGGCAGAGAAAGAGGAGGAAGCAGGCTCCCTGCTGAGCAGAAAGCCCGATGTGGGGCTCGATCCCAGGACCCTGGAATCATGACCTGAGCCGAAGGCAGAGGCTTTAACCCACTGAGCCACCCAGGTGCCCAATCTATCTACATTTTTAAAACGGTGGTCCAAAAGATAGTAAAATACAAACACCCTCCCCAAACCTTTAATCATACTTCCTGTACCATATCGGGTTGAAATGTCTTCACCCTGGGAGTATCTGGTTATTTTTCCTGCAAGGTGTGCTTTTGTATGACTCAAGTGACACTGTTCTTATTTTGATGGACTGATGTTAATTTGCTGTAATGTGACAGAACGATCTAGTTCAAATACCAACTTTATTGGCTTCATCTTTACCTCCTTTCTTACCCCACATCCAATCCATTGGCAAATTTTAGAAATATATCTGGAATCTGACCATTCTTATTACCTCCACTATATGCACAATGGTCTAAGTTATCAGTATGTTTCACCTGACCATTGGAATAGTTTCCTCTTCTAGTTATTATTAACTTGCAATCTATTCTCCACAGTGCGGTTCTTGTATCCTAAATGGAGTCTGATTTGGTCACCCCTCCAATGACTCTATATTTCATTCAGAATAAATTCTAAAACTTAACAAGTTTCTACATTTGTCCCCTTCCTGTACCCCACCCCCTTTTCTGATTGCATCTGCTTGTGCTCTCCCTTTGTTCCCTGGATTTTAGCTACACTTATCTCTTGGCTATTCCTCACACATGCCAAGCCCACTTCCACTCAGGGTCTTTGCATTGCTGTTCCTTCTGTGTTGAATGCTTTACTCCTAGACAGACATATGGCTTATTTTCTCACTTCCTTCAGGTCTCTGCTCAAATGTCAGAGAGGCCTTCCCAGGTAAATATATTTCAAACAGCATGCTCCTTGTCCTGTTTCCTTATCCTGCTTTATTTTTGTATGAATCACCATCTGACATAGTATGCATTTACTGGTTTATGATGACGATTATTGCCTTTTCTAGTACAATGTAAGCTCCATCACAGCAAGGACTTTGTATCTTGGTAACCGTTGCACCTTTATTCCTTAGAACGGTGACTCATACATTTATTATTACTTCTTGAACCAAAGGAATCAACATCTCCTTTGAGATCTTGACTTTTGAGATCTTGACTTTTTTCTTCTAAAAATAAACTTTCCAAATCTTAATTCCATAGTTGTAACTTCTTAAGTCTTTGAGCTATAATCTACTCATTCTTGGGTTGAATCCCTTTGGGGTAGGTAAATCAAACTAGTGAAAGACCTAGGGGCAGTAACAACTACTTAATGAGTACTTATAAGCTAGGTTCTTGTATTTAAGCATCTTGCTTATCTCATTTAACTAACCTTAGTCCCAGAGATCAGTATTATTACCATTCTTGTTTTATAGACAAAGAGACTGATACTTGGGAGAGGTGAAATAACTTGCTGCCAGGTTATAGAGTTAATCACTGCACAGATTCGGATGAAGGCGTGGTTGACTCCATACTGCCTCCTAGCCGTTATCTCCAGTAATACGTGTCCAATTATTCAAGTAATAAAGTCTTTTGCAGTTCCTGTACTAGGGGTCTGGGTTATCCATCCCGCCCCTCAATGATTCCCAATACCAAACAAAGTCGTTCACTTTTCAGAAATGTCCTAAAAGCCACTGCTTTCTATGCTAGGACTCTTAAATGTAAGGTGTGCTTAGCGCGGGAAAGTTGGCCGAAAGGAGAGGAATGGGACTCAGGAGCCAGATCGACGCACCCCACCCCTCGCTGGGTCTGACAACAGGGATCCGCACGCCGGAGGATGCGTTCGGAGCAGCTTCGTCTCCATCGGGGAGGTGACGGGGATCCCTGCGTTCGCACAGCGCCGTGCGGAGCCCCGCGGGCAGCCCCGGCGCGCAGTCGGCGGGACCCGCGGCGCGGGGCTCCCGGCGCGGGGAGGGGCCGGCGCCTGCCCCGCCCCTCTCCTCGGGGATGCCGGGATGTTTACACTCCTGACAGCAGCGGCCGGGGGAGGAGGAGCGGGAGTCGCGGGAGGATGGGCCGCCGCTAGGCTCGCACTCGGGACGCGCCTCGCCGTGCGCAGGGTAGGGGCCCGCGCCTGCAGCGAGCGTCCGCGGGGGCGGCGCGGCGGGAGGTGGCGATCGGCTCCCGACCTCGCAGCCACAGCCCCCGGCCCAGCGGGCCTTTCCGCGGCGCCGCCTGGCCGAGCCGCCCGCCCGCCCCGGGTCCCTCGCGGGCAGGAGATCGGGAAACTCCCAACTTCCTGGTGAGTGGCTGCCGGGGTCTCGGGCGCCGGGGTTGGGCCGCCCCGGCCGGGTGGGGCAGCTTGCGGGAGCCGGGCGGGGAGGGGGAGGCCGGGAGGGCGCGGGGCGGCCTCCGGGATCCCCACGCCCGGGGAGGTGGGGCGGGGCGCGCCGCCCTCGAGCTGGGTGGGGGTTTCGGCCCGGTTCGTTGGCCGTGGCGGGAGCGGGCGGCAGAGACTTGGTGCCTGGCACTGGCTTTGGCGGCCCGAGGCCGCCGTGGGCGCCGCGGTAACTAAGAAACTCCGGGGCCACCGCGGCGGCGGCAACAGGTCTTTGGTTTCAGGACCCGAGGAACTTAGGCGAAGTCCCGCCTCCCACCCCCCCGGCTGCTGCTCATTGGCGCCGTCGGTTATTTATCCGTCGCGGATTGGTCAGGTCAGGCTGTCAGGATTCGGCAGCAGCCAGACTTGAGAGGAGTGAAGTTCTCGGAGAGAGTGGGTGGTGGGAGCCGTGCCGCCACGGGAGAAGCTGAAGCGGCTTGAGAAGTACGGGGAGGACGGCCTAACCTGTCGGAGGATGGGCTTTCTCGGGGCCCTGTCGGGATCAGCAAATGTGAGAGAGATTGCAAGGCAGTAGAGATGGTGATGGTGGCAGTGGAAAGTAATTACTTTGAGAATTGAGGCCAAAGTCAGAGAGACGAAGGGGACCCCACAAAAGAAAAACGAGAAGACCACATTGTCTTAGGACAGTGTCAGGAAGCAACACAGCGACGGATGGTACAGTCAGATCTGAAGAACTCCTGTTGCCTCTTTCCTGTGTACCGCAGGCCTTGGGAGATGATGTGTCAGACACAGATCGTGCTCTCTCATAGCTGTAGTCCTTACTAGGGGTAGATACGAAAAATATACTTACTTTGCAGTAGGTTCTCTCTCATCCTCGAGCAGTTCTGGTGACGGAACTGAAAGTCTGACAACATCCCCAAAACGAAGTGATTTTCCTCGACCACTGATCATAAGGACGCTGTTGAAAAAAAATCGAATGCCCGTCATAACTAGGACCATTGTTTCTCATCCTTACTCCGAGGAGATTGTAGTTTCCAGAAGTCTGCACACTCCGTGTAGGCAAGAGCAGTGTGTCTTGTCAGGTTGCTTTACAGGATAAAGTTCAGCACGTGTGGGAAGTCTGTGCTGGGGCTTGAGCTGCTGCGGGTGGGGTCGAAGAGTGGCCCAGCATGAGGGGCAACCGGACAAAACACTGAAAACGGTGGCGGTTCAATAGGAGATTCACTTAGCCCTGGCATACCTTGTGGCAAGTCTAGCTGCGTGGACACTGAGTGTTCTTGGCTTCAGTACTTGGCGAAGGCCAGCGCACTTAAAGCAGTGAACCGAAGACTTAAGCAGTCATCTCGTTGCCAGAGGAAGGAATCCTCTGCTACCCTCGGGAGATCCAGTCCACGGCTTGCTTCTCTCCTAAAACCGCAGCATCTTTCTGTTCGGTCCTAGACTGGGAGCTTGCTGGGGTGGGGGAGAGATGTTGGAGCTTTGAAAAAGTGCCGCGTGGAGGAGTCAAACGGGCCGAGACTGGATGGGGACTTTGACATGGGGCCCGCAAAATAAAAAGGAGAAGGAACCCCTAGAGGACGCCGGCCGCTTTTTCTGGGGTGGGGAATCCCGGGACCCTCGGACTGGAGCGGGCCTGAGATTCTGCTCTCAGCCGGGAGGCCCCGCCCTCTGCAGCACTGACGGCCTCCGCAGCCAATGAGCGGCGAGGACACTGCCGTTCCCTGCTCGCGAGGGCGGGTACTTCCTACCTCGGCCCTGGGCTCGGAGAAGGGAAAGTTCCTCTTCCAAGGATGTCTGCTGGTTGAGGGACTCTAGTGTGAGGGATGAGAAATAAATGCGTAAAAATAAAGGGGTAGAGGTTCCAGTTTCTTCTGACTCCTCGTGCACGTCTCGTTTCATAAATGAGCTACATCTTGAACTCACTTCTGCATCTGAAGCTTTATAGTTGATAAGAAGCGAAGGTGGCCCTCAAATTAAATGTCCAGATGGACTGATGGAGTTTTACTCCGAATATATCTGTAAATGAAAACCAAGGAATGTCAGAATCTAAATTGTGAAGCTTTTCCACAGTACTTGGGAGTCTTGCCACGGTTAAAAACCTTTATCAATTTAAAAAGTAAAGAGCGTGACTTGAGTACAGATTTATTCTATACTTGAAACTGTTTCGGTTTATTTATGAAGATCATACCTGTAGCACCTTCCAGTCCCTTTCCCACTTACATATTTTCTTGGCTGGACAATTTCAAGAGCTCTTTTCCAGCCCAATAAAACAGCACTCACTCCAAGAATGAGGAAAGCACATCTGGTATGATGGCCACATACTGGTGGAGGAGGGGAGATTTAAGGCCAGTATAATAACATACCCAAATCATAAAAATCAAAATTGTCGTTTTAAATGACCAGAAGTGCAGTTTTAGTTTGTGTAAGTATTTAACCTCATACTTCCTTCCCCTTTGTCTTCCTGGTGGTTACAATTGACAGTTTTGGGCTCTGATTTATCACCGTAATTTAGGTATTCTTTTTTCTCATCTATTGTGCCTTTACTGAAATGTAGATTTCTTTTTTTTCACTTAAAGATGTGGTCTGAGATATCATTAGAGAGTTTACTGAGTTTCTGGAACCAAACTGTCTCATGTTTTGAAATGTATCTTTGTAATGTTACAAATGTAGCCACCATTGGGGTATCTGGACAGGAGACAATAGTGATTACTTAAGTGAAATTTTGGAAAAGAAGTTGCTTAATTAGGTAATAAGTTGCAAAATTCCTTTCAGGTTTTGTTTCCTTTGATCTTTTTTTTTAAAAATAGGTTTTGGTATTTAAAAAATTTGCAGTGTAGCTGCAGTCGCACAAAGCTGCACTTTGTCCACATTCCTGGTTTCCTTCAATTAAAATATTTGTCCCTTCAGATATTTGCTCTAGTTAGTGCAGTATGCATAAAACATGGCCGTATACTTAGTATAATACTTGAGGGTGTCTTGGAAATGACAAATATAGTTATTGTTTGCTCTGAATTGCTTTATCAACAATTTATTGACAGTTCCGTAAATATATAGCTAGATGTTTTAAGAAGTGTTTCTTCATACTTTTGATTGTTTCAGTTTACTTCCTTCTCCCCTCATTTTTGGAGGGGGTGTAACATTTAGTTATACAGTCATATAACATTTAGTTATATGACTGTAATGAAATATATTTATTTGCAGGATATAATGGCCACTTAGAATATTTAAATATATGTAAAATTAATGTAGAATGATTCACTCTTAGATTTATAAAACTTCTAAACTTCTGATTCCTCTTTTGGTGACTAATTGTTTGATTATCTCTGTATGATACATTATAGATATATATAAAATATTTTTTTTCATTCTGATGAAAACACTGAACAAACCTATTTCCTGGTTTTTAGTGAGCGGTGGGAATGAGAAGGACAGATGATCATGAAGCATTTCTTAATTTTCTTGTGCAGGAAAGCTTTTTTAAACTTTTGTCAAAATAACTGCTCTGCCATACTGTTTATATAATGTGCTTTCAATGAGCTATTTTGTATTAGCTATCCAAGGTGTTAATCAAAACAGTGTATAAATGAATGAAACTTATTTAATTGCTCTGTAAAAATTTAGAAATACATGTTTTCTGTTACTTCATGGAAGTAGACCTTTCTGTAAACCTTGCCATTGGTCTTCTGTTGATAATCAGTATAAGTAATTAAAGGTAACTTTTTCACTCCAGGCTGCTTTTGTATAGAACAGGAGTTTGTAAACTTTCTAAAGGGCCGGCTAGTAAATAATTCTGGCTTTGTGAGCCATGTGGTCTTTATAGTCATGGCCAGTACCTGAACAGTTGGTCATGGCTGCGTTCCAATAAGGCTTTATTTGTACAAATAGGTTGGAGGCTCACCTCAGCTCTAGAAGATAATACCAAAGATCTAAATATGATTTTGGGCCATTGATGCTTGACTTGATGTGGATTTTCCACAGCAGTATTTATAGCCTTTTTTGTTTCTTGAACTCAAAACCCTGAGATCAAGACATGAGCTGAGATCAAGAGTTGGAGGCTTAACCAGCCAAGGAACCTGGTACCTATGGCCTTTTTTGGTTTTAGACATTTTTGACAATCTCTTGATCTTTCCCAGTCCCCTCAGAATAATGCCCACTTATTCATACCCCAATTTTGTGTTTCATCTCAGAGGCTTTGTAAGTATGTGAACCTCTTTTAGATTTATCTACCTTTTCAGGGTTTTCTACCATTCTTTGCTCCTTAGGGATCCCACACCCATCCTGTGACATTGAATGAATAACTATCCATCTTCTTCCTTACTAAACCAAGATGCAATCTGATGTCATATATTTAATCTTTGCTTGATTGACAGATAACATTAATATAAATGTATTTTAGTGTGTTTCTTTAACTCATGATTTTCATTTTAAACCTATTGGAATGACCACCTTTGTTGCTTTTAGAAGGAGTTTCTGGCATGAGTGAGGAGGTAGGCAGACTTTTTTTTTTTTTTTAATGAAAAAATTGACTTAGTCTTTTATAAAAGACTTTTTCCCCCAGTTTAAAAAAAGAAATACTGGAAAGGGCCTGTTTTTGGGAGGGCCAGCAGTCAGGGTGTGTGTAGCCTGGGGATGTGTGGGTACCTCCTCCCTTTGTTTGAAGAATTGGCTGTAGGCTGACCTGGGTGCAGCTACAGAAGTCTGAGAATGGAATGGAAAATGTAGCAGCTTTGACTTCATTGGGTAGAGTTTCCTAGCCCTAGCCAGGAGTGGGTTCTGGGTGTGCCAGAATTTTCCTCTCTCAGCGGTCAGGTAGCGCCTTGGGCATTCAGAGCGGCCAGACTAGTTGCCACCAGCTACAGTGAGCCTCTTTATCAAACCCTGTGCACAAGTATCATTTTCTGTTTTTACCATGAAAAACACTAAGCCCAGGTTTGTCTCCGTAGTTGAGTTACTTGATTTGTTGGGACTACAGTTTTCTCAGCTCAGGTAAGATTGCTTTGAGGAGTAAATGAAAACATCTTTGTAAAAATAGGATAGTAGGCTCTAAGTGTTAGTTTCATTTCACCTCTTTCTGTTTTTAGACATTCCGCAGTAGGAAACGGATCTGCTGTTCTCAGTTTTTCTGATGGCAGGCTCTGTCGTCCAGCCTGGGCCCAGCTTCCCCTTCTGCCTGGGCCCAGCTTTATCTCATCAGGCTCCTACCTAGCTCTCCTGCAATCTCTACCTTCTTTACTTGAATTCTTCTTCCTCTTTACCTTGTGATTTCCATATTCATAATTAAGTGGTTCCCATGTTTGAGTTCATGTTTTTTATGTTTTTTGGAGTATGGGAAGAAGGCATTAATTCTTGGTTCCTCACGCATTGGGCTCTCTGCTTGGAGGGGAGCCTGCTTCCTCCTATTTCTCTGCCTGCCTCTCTGCCTACTTGTGATCTCTGTCAAATAAAAAAACAAAAAAACAAAAAAACACAAAAAAACTATGAATTCTGTTACGCTGAAAAGAAAAAAAAATGGGAGTTGCAAAAAAGATCCTTAAGTACTGATTAAAAATGGCAAAACTAAGGATATTCTTTCTAGTAGTCTTATAATTTGGCTTTTTAAGAAATCTTTAGAATGTTTTCCTCATATTCTCATATCTACCTGGAAGATTAATGTAATTTTTGTTGTGGTTTTAACCATAACAAAGCCACATATCCTCTATTACATTATGATTGGGAAAATTGTGTAGATATGTTTAGAAAAGTTATTGTACTTCTAAAAGGTAAGGAATTGCAAATCTTCATTGCCTTTTATATCTAACAGGTGGACCATATAGTAAAATAATTTGATATGATTATATACTGTCAAAAAGACACCCAGAACTGGAAAGTAGGTAATGTTTTTAGGCAAATGGCATGACCTTATCCAAACAATTTATTTCCAGGCATGGTTTGTTATTTAACAAATACAAGTAAATTGAAAGATAGACAGGAAGAATGCTTCTTGATTGCTTGAATTTATGGGAAAAAAAACTGATGTTTATTCTGTTTCTTATGGCGGCCTACAAATTAACTTCTTTTGTTTATAGTCTTTGGTGTTAGAACACACTAAGAATAGTATAGTGGCAGGGAACGTATTCAGTAAAAACTGGCATTTTTTAACATCTTCAACATATATCTAAAATAAAGTTTTAATATAGTTTATACATTTGATAAGTATTTTCGTTATCGAATGGCATATTGTTTTCAACTCTGCTTTATCATTTTATGACCTTGAGTGTTTAAAATATGAGCTGCTGATAAAGAGTTGTATTTTATTAGACAGTTCTCTTGTTCCATAATCATTCTCTTTGTTTTTATAAAGGAACTTACTGCATTGTATTTAATAGTATTTGATGGTTGTGGGGCATGGGGTACTTTGCTTCAGCAAAGTTTCCCAATGCCAGGCCACCAAGGGAGTTGCTGCCTCATCCTTGATCCTAAATCTGCCAGTGTGAGAGTACATCTATCCTGATGAAGACCCAGCCACAATAAGTAAGATGCTGCTGTTTTGGCATCTCTAGAACCATACTCTGCCTGCTGTGGTCCAGGAGATGGATGCCCTGGGCACTGGCTCTTAACACCTGTATTATTAGTTTTATAGGGCTGCCCCAACAAAGTACCACAAATTGAGTGGTGTAATGCAACATAATTTTATTCTTTCATAGTTCCAAGGGCCAGAAATTAGAAATCAAGGTGTCCACACAGCCATGCTGTCTTTAAAGGCTCCAGGGAGAATGTATTCCATGCTCTCTCTTAGCTTCTGGTGTTGGCAGCATTCCTTGATGTTCCTTGGCTTTAGACATTTATCACTTCCGTCTCTGCTTCTGTCACATGGCATTCTTCCTATGTGTCTCTGTCTGTGTCTCTCCTCCTTTTTTAAGGACAGCAGTCACTCTTGCACTTAAAGTTTAACAAGCTAAATCGATACCTTTTCCCCCAGATTCTTCAGCATACGGATTACAGATTTCTGATCTTTTTGTTCTGAACAGAGTATTTTAGGATTGTGCAGAAATTATACCCAAGAGATAAAGGTGCCCAGGTTATCCTGTACATATGTAATCTGCCATTAGCACTCTTTTTAAA
Organism: Mellivora capensis; assembly: GCA_004024625.1. Lineage (NCBI taxonomy): Eukaryota > Metazoa > Chordata > Mammalia > Carnivora > Mustelidae > Mellivora > Mellivora capensis. The sequence continues at coordinate 57,924 of PISX010000290.1, forward strand.
AAAAGATTTTATTCATTTATTTTAGAGAGAGAATGTGCATGTGCACATGAGTGGGGGGAGGGGCAGAGAGAAAAGGAGAGACTCTCAAGTAGACTCCCTGCTGAATGCAGAGCCTGATGTGGGGCTGGATGCAGGGCTCCATCTCATAACCTTGAGATCATGACCTGAGTCGAAATCAAGAGTCGGCAGCTCAACCAACTGAACCCCGCAGGCGCTCCTGCAGTTGGTAGTCTGTTGCTACCACAAAACAGCTGTTCCAAACTCAAGTTTTCCATTTACCATTATCATCTTATAGTTCCCTTTAGGAGACCTAAGTGTATGATTCACTAATCAGTTATTTTCAGAACTGAAAGGAAACTTACAAATTATCTAAACTGACCTTTTCATTTATTGTGAGAATAAACGAAAACCCAAGGATGTAAACTTGCTAACCCACACTCTGCTAGATTCTGTAACAGTCAATATTGTCTTGTGTTACCTTTGTAATGTTTTTGATAGTAAGCACAGTGATTTCCTTTTTTTCCCTACTTCTCCTGAATTAGCAGAATCTTGCTTTGTTCATGGTACTTGCTCGATAGAGACTTGCTGGTGGAGTGATGACAGTGTATCTCCGATTGCCTACATCAGGGCCTTGATTTAAGTTGTAAGTGTTTGAGTACCTGATTGCACAGGGGTGAAGTATTTCTTTTCCCTCTAAAATGAGGAGCAATAGGGTGTGTTGCTGTAGCCTCACTATTTAATAGGATCCAAGTGGGACAAGAAATTTACCATTATGGAGGCCAGTCCCAGGAAGGAGCGTTTAGTTAGAGGCAGTTCATAGGATACTAACGGCTAGAAAGTTCATGAGTGGTTGTATGGTCAATATTTCATAAGTACATACTTCATTATATTAGGCACCCTGACTCATAAGAGCCAGCCTTCATGTTGCTTGTCATTTTGGTATATTGAAAATAACTTATGTGCCCCCACTGCTTCTTGTATATATGCCTGAAATGTTCTGCAGTGCCATTGACCACTTTCTCCCTCTAATATCTTCTCTTCTTGCTGTGATTCAGATATCGTGATTGGCTCTGTCTCCTTTACTTCTATAGCCATAACCATTTCTTAGAAGTTGGTTCTCAATTTGTTTATGATATATGTTCCCTGTTTCAGTGAAAATTCTGCTTTGTGATTAGAGATTAATCAAATGAATCCTAAAGGATTTATTCATGATTCCTTGGAAGAGTTATATCTGTTTATACATTGAAGATGATTTACAAAATTTGTACAGTTGTTCAAGAATATATGGGTGACTTCTTTGCTACCACCAAGATAAGTTGTATTTTCAAAGGATTTGTCCTATTACTGTGCTGCTCAGAATGCAAAATGTGGTCCTCAAAATGTCTGTATCAGAGATTCTGATTTATTAAGTATGAGCATTGGCATTTAAAAACAAGTACCCTGGAGGTGCCTGGCTGGATAGTCTGTGGAGCATGTGACCCTTGCTTTCAGGGTTGTCAGTTTGATCCTCAATAGAGATTTCTTAAAAATAAAATCTTAAAAAAAATAAAAGCTAAACAACCGAGATGATTTTTATAATAAATACAGATTTGGAAAGCCACTGGTCTGTGATGGGAACCCACATTGAAATAAGTACTGCAGGTGATTCTAACCTAGGTGTTCCTCAGGACACACTAAGAAATGCCACGTGGTCTTTAAAAAAAATTTTTTTTTAATTAAAAAATATTGAGGAGGGCACGTGTTGGGATGAGCACTGGGTGTTATATGCAACTAATGAATCATTGAATACTCCAGCAAAAACTTATGATATACTATATGCTGGCTAACTGAACATAATAAAAAAAATATTTATTTGTAATGAGAGCCCATTCCTACTGCTAACATTTCTGGCCTGGGGTGTGCAGCCCTTTGGGGCAGTTTATATCTAATAATTAGACTCTTCTTGCATGTGTAACCTGTGTCTCAGCTCAAACAGGGGATAGGTGTCATTGAAATGATGGTTATAAATCAATGAAAATCACTTAAAGTATAAACATTTTATAAACAACAATTGAAGTAATAACAAATGAGAAAATTCCACTTCAAACAAGTAAAAGAAAACAATACCATGTAAGTATTAGTTTTTGTTCTGTCCCAACAAATGGTCCCTTGTTAATGTACTGCTTATAGTGCATGCTGTTCTCACCATTTTTGGCATTTCTACAGTATTTCTCTCAGCTAGGTGTGAAAGCTTACCACTTCCTTACCTCTGAGATGGTTTGCTTTTTGCTTAAGGCTAAAGGCCCTTTGCCTGCACCTAGAGAGTTTGCCTCTAGTCACCATTACCTTGCTTCTTCTACCTGTAGTTCTCAAATTTGTTTCTGGGCTTGGCTGCACCAAGCTTTTATGTCTTGCATATCTGGCCATGTTGGAAAGTGTTCAAGAACATCATGATGAGTAACCTGTTCCTTTTTCCATGACTGTCTTATTTCCACTGATAGCAAGTGTCTGGTACTCGAGTCGCTTCTAACTTCCCTCCTTGTCATTAGATACATATCTCTGCATGCAAGTTATGTTCTGTATTCAAGAAAGCCTCCTTGGTCATTCATCCATTCATTTAAGTTCATTCATTCATTCAAATGCTTGGTCATTTAAAAATTACTTTCTATTGGTGTTTTTTAACATATTTTTCTTCATTTGGAGTTCATCAAATCAGTCCAGGCCCTTGTTGTTTTTGACCCCTTTTCTACTCCCATCTTTTTTCACATAATAAGAAGAGGCAGCTTGATAAAGAAGGTATTGAAGTCCTGGATTAAGTTCAGTTCATTTTTATATCTTTTCAAATGCCAAGCACAGAGTCCAGCTCTTAGTGTGAACTAAATTAATATTTGTAGAACTCAGTTTAGGAGTTGAGTGTCTAGCCTAGGAGAGAGCATTGGTAATGTGATGAATGGTTCAGATAATAAAATGGAGCCTGGACTGTAATGATGCCATGAGGATGTTGACATAGTATATATTGGGACCCTTGTCCCTGTGTGTGGTCCCTGATAAGGTAGTGCTACTACCATTCCTAGGCCTTTTTTGTTGATGTGTTGTGTTGTCATCTTTTGAATGTCAGTATTTCCACAGTAAGACATGAATGCCCATTTTTCTTTTCTTTCTTTTTTTTTTTTTGTGAATGTTGTGGGGGTATTTGCATGTGTTTTTCAGAAGATGATCCAGTGGGTTGGACAGGGTTTAATGTTAAGCTTAGTTTCACAATGAGGTGAGGGTTCTCTGAAGTTGGAAGATTTACATGCCTGCAAACTGAGGGACAGACCATTTGATCTCTGGGGATCTCCAGCTTTTGTAAGATGAATGATTCTGTGATTCTGTTCACTTTATTTGTTCTTTAATGTTCTCCCCATTTTCCTACTGGGTTACACCAATTCATGGGTTGAAGAAGGAGAAATTTGGGGGTTGTCGATAGGTAGCTGGGAGTGAATAATGAAAACAAATAATCTGAATAAAGATCTAGCTTTATGCTTTTAAAAATATTTCAATTTTTATTAATCACAGAATATGGGAGCACAGGAATGACCAAACACTGCATCCTATTGCCTGGCTCAACTATCTTTAATGGCTCTACATTAGAACCTCTGCTTTCAGCCTGACCCTGACCTATCTTTCTAGATTCACTTCTTTATACTCTTCTATATTTTAGTCATGTTTGACCATTTTTTTTTAGTTAAATTTTATACCCTTTCTAGCTTCACTACTTTATGCATTTCTTACTCCTTTTAATGCCTGTTTTCTGTGCTTAACCTATTCAATCTCGCTATATTAATATAATCTTCATTCTTTAATGCTTTTCCCTAGTATAGCGAATATAAAGACATCCTTCTGCTTCTTTGGGCCTTTAGTACCTATTGACTCTCCCTGTAGTTACTTGTCTTAGCTTCCTTCCTGGAATATAAGCTTCTGGAAGGTGTGAATCATGTCCTGTACATATTTGTGTTTCCTGCAGGGCCTGGGACCATCTTTGTCAGAACTAGCCAGTCAGGGAATGACAGGTGATTGCCTCCCAGTGATGATATGGGGCAGAAGGTCTGGGCAGATCCTAGAGTGAAGGAATGTCCAGAACAATTGAGCAGTTGGTTTCAGGGAAGTCTGTGATGACGGCCAGCTGCATGTCTCTGTAGGGCCCCTAGGGCATAGTATGAGGAACATCTTACCTACCGTGTGATAGAGAAAGATTGATCAGTAAGTGGTAAGTGTCGGGATATTCAGAGACCGAGTTTGAGAGTCTGGGCTTGGTATCCGAATTTTGAATTTAAGTTCTGGAAGGTTTCAGAATAGGATGACATGGGAACCAGGACTAGGAAAAATGGGTAGACATGAAGCTGGTAGAAAGGAGAAGAGTTATGGAGTCAAGACGGGTAAGTTTAGCAGGCAGGTACAAGTTAGAGACCAGGGCAACAGGGAACAAATTGAAATTAGGACACGAGGTTAAAACAGGACCAACAGTCAGATTAAATTGATTTGAGGCTGATTTATTAAACCGTATATTACATATCCTTATAGCTCTCTTCCTTAGAGGCAAGCCCATTCCTAGTTCAAGTTCAGTGGCCAGGCGACATCTCTGCCAAAAAAAATGCTGACCCTGTTGTGTTCACCAGATGAATCCGTTTTGATGTTCTGACAGTCCCTCATGAGGAAAACATTGAACTGAGTTAAATGAAGAAGGAACCAGGTTACTACTGGAAATTAGTCCCCTCTTAAGAATAACTACCAATTGGGAACTGATGAAGGTTATCCTTTGATTTGTGGCCATCAAATGCTGATCTAGAGAAAAAGGTGGTTCCACTTCAAATAGATATATTTTATTTAGTATCTTTTCGTTGCTTTCATTGCTGGAAGTTTAAAAAAACAATCACAGTGTCAATAATTATTTTAAAAACATTTAAGGTACTTACAAAAGGCCTGTGTCAGGTGGACCAAAGATACAGTGTATATTCATGAATTAACGGAGAAGCACATAGTAAATGAATCTAGAAAAGATGCCCAGATATTGCATTATGAAAGGCCCCACATACAATACTAAGAAGATTGGCCCTCTTCCTCTCCTTTAATATGATTGTAAAGAGTTATCTGTACCTTTATGTTTTCAAATTTTGATTGTAATAGCAATGAAAGCTATACTGCTTTGATATCTTTTTACTGGTTTTTAGGTGATCATGTATCAGGAACTAGTGTCAGAATTGAATCAAGATTATTATAAAGGCAGCCATGAGGTAGATTTGTTAAAAAAATGTGTTAAGAAAATGTGTTAAGGGAGACATGAAAAAATTAAGTTTAGACTGGAAAGTCCAGGCTTTGGTGATAGTATAGTACGCTTTAAGTTTACCAAGAAAAAGTGTTATTTTGTTTTTTATAAACAGAGCCTACTGTAGTTTCTGCTTTCTTTTTTCTCCCTTTTGAAATTTAGTATTGGGTTAGATTATTTATGTATTTATGTTCTTATTCAATCTGTGTATGCTTTTTTTAAAATTTCTTTTTTAATTTTTTTGAAGAACCACCCTCAATACCTTCTACCCACTTCAAGGTATTTTTGTTGTTGTTGTTTTGTTTTGTTTATTGTTTTTTGTTTTTCCCTTGCTTAATATCCTTCACTTACTCTCTTTGGAATAATTTCTAATCCCTTCGTCTCTTAAAAATATGATTTGGGCCCTTGGCTCTTGGCGTCTGTTGCGTCAGACGCTCCTGTTTTACTGCATCACTTGTGGTTCTTTCCTTGCTCCCTGCTTTAGTCAGGAATGTCCTGCCTCTTTTCTGCCTGGTTAGTTCCCACGCATTCTTGAGAACTCACTTCCGTGTCTCCTTTGCAAAGCCTTGCCGACCTGACAGCCTGCTTAGGCACCTCTCTTGCCAGTTCTTGTAGCAGTTCCCTGGGCTGGTGTCTGTCAGAATACTTGCTTCCTTATGCTCTAAAAGTCCTTTCTTCTGTCTCTCCTGGGAATAACTTGAGGGATCCATATTGCCTGAATCCTTTTTGTATTCCCAGCAGCTGTAATAGATGTGTCGGTTGTGCTCAAAAGTGGACCCAGTGAATGGGTTGGAGTAGGTAAGAGAGAGGAGGAGTCTAGGAGGGCCCACAGTTTGGGCAGGGGGCATGAAGTTCTAACACCTTTTTCTCCCTACCTCACTCACCCCCACTTTTGAGTAACCGTGGCTTTAACTGAAAAAGGATGAAATAAAGCAATTAGCAACTTCACTTAGGACATTTTATTTATGCCATGGTATTTGTTGCCTCATTGAGGGTACTGCTTTATATAGATGGCTCTCACTAAGCGTGGAAAGGTACAGTCTTCCATTTTTATTGGCATATTTTCTAATTCTTTTGCAATTTTGACTTTCTTTATAATCTTTTATAAGCAGTGAGTAGTATGATCAAACTTTGTCCCGGTATGGTTTTAGAAGCCTTCTCATGTATTCTACAAAATGTGTTTGCAGCTGGCCTTTGCATGTCATTTTAGTGTTAAGATAACCATATAGGTCCTCCCATGCAGAGTACCTACAAATCAAATGGTTATCAAATGGTATATACATTTCTTCTTGTTGGCTAGAGAAAGTGAGAGTTGAAGTACTCTAAGATACAAGGGAATACAGTTTGCTTTAGTCATAGATAAAGTGGTCACAGTGCCTAATGCTGGTGAAGAACAAAAAAGAAATCTTAACTGGGTCAGCTTAAAATTCAGAGTCCTGTTGTTTAAGCAGAGAGTAGAGAATAACGTGTTCAGTTCTCATTGACGCTACATTCATCAAAACTAACCAAGTGTGGTGGGAGGAGGCGGCCTCTCATGTTGAGTTTGGGCTGTTTGTGGGATTTACAAGTGACCCTATCTAGGCAATTGGTTATATGGAGCTCGAGCTCAACAGTGAAGTCTTGCCTGGTGTAGAGCTCTGGTGTCATCAGTATAGAGGGGCAATGGGTTATGTGGGGTAGCAGGGAAGTCTGTTTAGAGAAGGTGTGTCAGAAATCCTGTTCATCCTTGCTCACTTAAAAGAAGATAAATAAATACTCAACAAAATACTGAGAGAAGCTACAAGTCAACTCATGTGTTGCTGTCTGACTTTAAGTATATACTATGTAAGGTAAGGTGTTTTCTTGTGAAAACCCAAATAATGCCATTTGCAGCCTTAATAAAACATTGCTTTTAAAGCTTCTTACTCTTTGCTGTTTTTCTAAGATTTTATGATTCTCTGGTTAGAGGATTGGATTTTCATAGATTCAGAAGGTTTCTGAAAATGAAATTTTAATATCAATTATATGTAACTATTTTAGTGTTTGTAAGTCTATAATCACTATTAACCTGATTTTTAATTTTTTGTGTGTGAGTTATTTATATTTAAAGTCTGTCATATAAAATCCCAGATAGCTTCTGATGAACAAACATTATGTTTGTTATTCCTGTTGCTAATTTAAAATAACAATCCTGGGGCGTCTGGATGGCTCAGTAGGTTAAAGCCTCTGCCTTCGGCTCAGGTCATGGTCCCAGGGTCCTGGGATCGAGCCCCACATCGGGCTCTCTGCTCATTGGGGAGCCTGCTTCCGCCTCTCTCTCTGCCTGCCTCTCTGCTTACTTGTGATCTCTGTCAAATAAATAAATGTAATATCTTAAAAAAAAATAACAATCTTTATTCTTCGGATAGTATTTCCTTAAAATCATAGTTTCACATAGTAAGTGTGCCAGAGAAAGTACATTTGTTTGTATATCTGTTTGTGTATGTTAACAGACGCTCAGACAGAGTTTGGCATGATTTCGTGGTCTGTGAAAAAGAGCAGGAAGAGGGATTGCAGGATGGTGCAGGTCAGGATTGAAATAATTTGGCAGAGTTTGGTGAGAAAGTTTGCTTAGCAGCTGTCTTGGTTAACTTTGTATAATCCACTCAAAGACTTTTTCAGTTCTGTGACATCAAGAATAAAATAGCAGCAACTGCATTTAGTTTCTTAGAAGGCCGATTTTATTTTATTTATTTTTTTAAAAAGATTTTATTTATTTATTTGACAGAGAGAGCGAGTGCGAGCACAAGCAGGGGTAGCGACAGGCAAAGGGGGAGAAGGAGAAGCAGGCTCCCCAAGGAGCATGGAGTCCAATGTCCCGTGACCCTGGGATCATGACCTGAGCCAAAGGCAGATGCTTAACCAGCTGAGCCACCCATGTGCCCCATAAGGCCAATTTTAAATTATAAAATATAATCATGATTTACCTTATAAGTAAGTACATTGAAAAATATTTTTATTAAAGTTAGGAAAGTTTTGTGTAACCTATGAGTAAATGGCTTTTACATACTTGCTTTTTCTCCTCCTTTCTTAATTTTCTCTTAACTTGCTTTGCGTTGGAAGTCTCTGCACGATAAAAAAGAGATGAAGAAAATTGAGAGATACAGTTGTTCTTCTGCTTTCTTTATTTTTGAGTGGAGAGGAGAGTGGGCAGGAAGAGGGAAAAGGCAGTTTTCCCAGAAGTAAAGTAACACACTAGCTTTGTTTTTTAAACTCTGATTATGTCCTACTAACCTAATTATCCATTAGACAGACTCTGTTTTTAATGACTAAGTCAGATCTGAAGAACGTTTTGAGGGTCTGGGTGAGGGTTGAGTGAAAACGTTCACTGGACCTGCGTTGGGGTCATTATTTTACTACTTAGTTCCAGGTGTCAGTTTACTTGTTTAGTTTTTAGGACCATCAAAAGAAATAATTGATAAATCTTTTTAAAACAGTTATGGTTACTAAAACTGTAGTATGTAAAGAAAAGAGGATTTTGGAAATTCAGGAAAAAGTACATAGAACAGTGCCTAGTAGAAGTGGGTATGTAAAAAAAGCATGATTAAACAGCAATTAATAAGCTTTTTAAAATAAGGATAAAATTATTACAATCATGTGTTAATTCTGAAAAAAAAATCTATTAAAATTTCCCTTTATTTAAATGAGAAGTGTTTTTAATTTTTTTCTGATGACTCTTTGGTTAGTGAGTACTTGTTACAGACCAAAGTCTGTTAAAACAAATGACCTTACAATAAATAATTCATAAAAATGGAAGCATTTCCAACTACTATTATGTATTCCACAGGGTCTTATCAGCTTGGTTATGATAGAATTCACTGCTATGAATTATTTAGTACAAGGAATTCAGTAGGATGTTTTTTATAATCAGGTTGGGAAATGGGTCCAACCTATTTATCATAGCTCTTTATTTGTGTCGGTCTTTTTTGCCTGGATGGTATCGTTCAGTTGCCATGATTTTTCTAGTGTTAACAGCAGAATGGTTAGCTTAGTAATCATGTGCTTTTGCCAGGGGTTAGTTGTTGCTATGTGAGTAACTGAATGACATGGCAGAAATATAAGGGAAAATTTATTGTATTTGTAACAGACTCTTTTGCCCACAGTAAACTAAACAAATAGAAAGTCTGTGTAAAGCTTTTGGGCTGAAGTTCTTTGAAATGGCTGATTAGGGATCACTTGTCTTTTACATCCTCTCAGGGAGATTCTTCTGTAAAGATAAACAGAAAAGATAATTCTATCTTACATTTGTATACATATCACTTAACTCTTTTGAGAAGCGTTAATATTTTATTCTTCCAACTATTTGTTGGCCATAGAAAGCTCCTGTATTTGTTACTCTAAGGTAAGGATTTAGGCCTTGCTGTCACCACATGCTATGTGCTTATTATGAACCTCCTTCAGAGGGAACTAAACTGAGACTTAGGGCGGATAGCTGGTTTTTAATTATTCAGAAGTAGATGCTTATGTAAATATGAATTAATTAGGACATGAATTTTTGATAACTTCTCATTTTCTGAATTTGATTATTCAACAAGTACTTATTAGATCTTAATATATATTGGAGGTAAAAGGAAGAAGAAATGGATTTTTTAATGGTTGCTACAGTGTAGTTAATGATTAGGACCTCAGATGGAAAGATGACTGACTCACTAGAATACATTAAGACAAATATTTCAGAAGGTATTTACAAAGGGCCACTGATTATTATATTTTAAAAATATTTTTGCAAATTATTAGAGAAAGAGTATGCACGAGGGAACACAAGTACGTATGGGGTGGGGAGATGAGCAGAGGGAGAGGGAGAAGCAGACTCCCCGCTAAGCTGGGATGTGAAGCTGGGCTCTGTCCCAGGACCCTGAGATCATGACCAGAGCCAAAGGCAGATGCCTTACCAACTGCACCACCCAGGCAGAGGGCCACTGATGGTGAAGCAAGGTTGGCCGGGCAGACTGGCTTGGGAAGGGTCCTGTCATAAGTTAGCACAACCTCTGTCAGAGGTAGATAGGTATGAAATAGCCTAGAATTTGGAGGAAGTACAAGTGGTTATGAGGACCGACTACAGGATTTATAAGAAGGAAAGCACTGGCAAACCAGAAGTAAGGCTAACCAAAGTGTGTTTCATTCGTTAAAGGAACATGCCATAACTAGATTTTCATTTTAGGTCATTATGGTGAGTGCATAGAGTAGGAATTATATTGCCAACGTCAGGCAAAACAGTTGATAAGTTAATAGTAGTAGCAAGAATTGTGAGGGTTCAGGATAAGCAGAGAGATGTTTGGGAGGTAGAGTGAGTAGAGGACCTGCATGGCATTGAGGTAGTAAGAGGGTCTGGTATGACCTAGGAACTATATGGGATGACTGGGTGGCAATGCCATTCACTAAGAAAGGGAGTAACGGTGTACAATGCGTTGGAGATCTTCCAGATTTTAGACATTTCTGTTTTGGCAATCAGGCAGAAAGAACAAGTAGCGTTGGATATGAGGTTTCGGAGCTCCTGGTGCATAAATCACCAGTGTGCAGGAGGCAGGTTATGTGCCAGCTGAAAATGCATTATTATTGATTTAAATAATCAGAGGACGAATCATTAAAGGAAACCTGAGCAAGAGAATCAGCAGAATTGCTTATTGATCATAGAGCAAAAGATGTATTTTGTATAGAAATGAAAAAAGCAGATAAAAGAATATCCTGTCATGCTCCTTATAGTGGTGATTCACATTACTATCTTGATTTATTCCAAGCTGGTACTAGATGAAGTAATAGCAAATACATACACACTTTTTTTTTTTTTAAGATTTTATTTATTTATTTGACAGACAGAGATCACAAGTAGGCAGAGAGGCAGGCAGAGAGAGAGGGAGGAAGCAGGCTCGCTGCTGAGCAGAGAGCCCGATGCAGGGCTTGATCCCAGGACCCTGAGATCATGACCTGAGCCAAAGGCAGAGGCTTAACCAACTGAGCCACCCAGGCACCCCTACATACACACTTCTTAACTGTAGCTGACGTAAGTCACTGGAACTGGTATCTTTATCCGAGAAATTGGAAAGGATCAAAGTATTCTCTTTGAACACTTTGAACACAGCAACACAAAATGCAAGAAGTGACGGAACACAAAACAAAGGGTTGTGGCCAAAAAATTGTATACGCAGCCAAATTATGGTTCATGTGTGAGGAAGATGGAAGGGTATTTTTAGATTTTAGATTTTCAAGAGTTCGAGAAAATGTATTGCATGTGTGCTCTTTAAAAATTTTTTTTTTAAATGAGAAAAAGTCAAATGAGAAAAGTCAAAATTAGGGAAAAGGACATTTTTGTCCAAAAGCACTGGGAAATAAGCATTGAAACAAATTAAATGTAGAAACAAGACTAAACAGTTGTTATACAGGATTGGAAATAGTGCGGAGTACCGGAAATAACTCAGAAAGATAGGCTGTGGTTATAAGATTTACAGCCTGAGTACTCAGGGATAGAGTATGAGGGGCAAGTGTCCTGGTATGGTCAGTCCTTGGCCAACCTGCATCAGATTGTGTATCATAAGATAAATTTCATTTTTTCCTTTGATAATCTGCCAAAAAGTGGTGAAAGAAGAACTATAAAAAAAATCTGGGAAGTCACTGTTAATAAAATTTAAAATAAGAGAAGATATATATTTGTTTTCTAAATAGCTAGACAAGATTAAAGATTATGGCAAGAGATGGAAAAAAAAAAAAAAAAAACCCCAGCAAGGAAACAACAAGGTTTAAGAAAGACAAGTATCAGCAAAACAGTTTACATATAGTTTATTAAATTTCCCTTTTAAAACACTGAATCAGGCTAAAAAAATGATCCTCAACTATGTGCTGTTTTTAAAAGGTATACTTAGCACAAATAAACCTAAAAGAGTTAAAAGTAAAAAAAGGTGGGTCAAAATTTCTTGGGAAAACACTACAGAAAAGACAGAAGAGTAATAGTACAAATTCCAGAGTAGAATTTAATGAAGAACTAAATAAGATAAAAGAGCAGTTTTTTAAACTGACTGAAGATGTAATAACTTAATAGACCAGTAACTATGGAAGAATTAAAGTTACACGGATTGCCTTCATAACAGACATCTAGGCCTGGCTTTTAAAGTTTTACCTTTTAAAATTAAGTAAATGGAAATCTTCCTATCCATGCCCTTGAGTTAAGATATTCTTAATACCAAAAATTGTATGAAGGAGAATGTTTAGATCAACTATTGACTAAGCTATGTTCAACAGATCACTAGAGTTGACCTAGATCTTCATAGAAGTTTTATGGGAGAATTTTGTGGCTGGACTAGTTTGGAAAAATCTGCATACGGAACTGTTTTGGAGATTCCTAGGGCACTGTAGCGTATTAGGATCTCCAAGAAATTTAGCCCAGGATTTTTACAGGTTCCTTTTGTTTTTGTTTGGTCATGGATTACCAATGAACAATATATGGGATTCTGATGTTTTAAGGAACAGAGTTTGGAAAACACTTAATGAGTATTGCTATACAAATCTGTAACAAAATTAAGATTAATGGAATAGTTAAAGAGTCATTCATTAATTATGACTAAAATTTTTATCTGAGCATTTGAAGATGGTTTAACAGAAAAGATCTAGTTAGATGATTCAGTACCTCATTTGGTTTAGAGAGAAAACTTGTATGATAAACTTAATGGGACAGAAAATCATTTGATATCATTTGATACCTAATCCCCCCTTTTATATAAAAAAGCCTCTTAGATACTTGGGAATATCATTTGGTAGGGAATATAGTCAATATCACAGTTTATTATAATTCCATGAAAGTTTGTCCTTATTACTTCTTACCCTCTCGATCTTAAGCTCTTTGGGTAGGAAGTAAATTGATTTTTATGTATTTTTTGTCACCCATTTTGATATAGAACCTTGCATTTTAAGCATTCTGTAGCTGTTAAGTGAAAACATTTAGAAGTATATCCTTATGTAACTTTTAGTTTAAAATGGATTTAAAAATGGTATTTTTCTTCATGTAAAATATTTTTAAAGGTGTAAGCTATATACTTTTTTTTTTTTCTAAATTTATTTGTCAGAGAGAGAGGGAGAGAGAGAGAGAGAGAGCGAGCACAGGCAGACAGAGTGGCAGGCAGAGGCAGAGGGAGAAGCAGGCTCCCTGCCGAGCGAGGAGCCCCATGTGGGACTCAATCCCAGGACGCTGGGACCATGACCCGAGCCGAAGGCAGCCGCCCAACCAACTGAGCCACCCAGGCGTCCCAAGCTATATACTTTTTTAAGCATAAAGCATGTTTTTTGGAAACTGAAATAGATACTCTTCAGGATGGGCCTTAATGTTTGTTTTATTTATTTATCCAGCAAACTTTGAATTTTTTTTTTTTAAGATTTTTATTTATTTATTTGACAGAGAGAGATCACAAGTAGGCAGAGAAGACAGGCAGAGGAGGAGGAGGAAGCAGGCTCCCCGCTGAGCAGAGCCTGACTCGGGTTTCGATCCCAGGACCCTGAGATTATGACCTGCGCTGTAGGCAGAGGCTTAACCCACTGAGCCACCCAGGCGCCCAAGCTTTGAATTCTTAAGGTGGTTTTAAATTTGGTCTAATGGTTAAGTGACAGGAAATTTATATGGATTCTTGAACAGTAAAGGGATATTATAAATACTATTTTAAAAAGGATTATTCTGTTTTTTTTTTATGGCTGAGTAATACTCTGTTACATATCATATAGTTGTATATATGTAATAATTATACAAATTATATTTATAAACTCAAATGTTGCTGTGAACATGGGGGTACAGATATCTTTTCAAGTTAGAGTTGTCATTTCCTTTGGATATATTCCCAGAAGTGCAGTTGCCGGATCATATGGTAGTTGTGTTTTTAAGTTTTTGAGCCTCCTCCATCCTCCATTTTAATTTTTGAGGATTTTTCCATAGTGGCTGTACCAGTTTACAATCCTACTCACAGTGCACGGGGATTCCCATTATTTTATTTTATTTAAGATTTTATCTATTTATTTGAGAGAGAGACAGTGAGAGAGAGCATGAGAGGTGAGAAGGTCAGAGGGAGAAGCAGACTCCCCATGGAGCTGGGAGCCCGATGTGGGACTCCATCCCAGGATTCCAGGATTGTGACCTGAGCTGAAGGCAGTTGCCCAACCAACTGAGCCACCCAGGCGCCCCTTATTTGATTTTTTTTTAAGATTTTTATTTATTTATTTCACAGAGAGAGAGACACAGCGAGAGAGGGAACACCAGGGGTAATGGGAGAGAGAGAAGCAGGCTCCCTGCCGAGCAGGGAGCCCGATGTGGGACTCCATCCCAGGACTCTGGGATCATGACCTGAGCAGAAGGCAGCCGCTTAACGACTGGGCCACCCAGGCGCCCCCGGGGATTCCCATTATGACACGTCCCAGCCAGCCTTTGTTATCTCATCTTTTTGATGATGGCCGTCCTAATTGATGATGGCTGTTCCAGGAGGCATGAGGGGATACCTTACTGTGGTTTTAACTTCCATTTGCTACAATGTGGGTGGACCTTGAAGGCAATATACCAAGTGAAAGTAAGTCAGTGAAAGAAATACGGTATGACGTCACTTATATATGGAATCTAAAACCAAAGAAACCAAAACCCAAAATAACCAAATTCATAGAAAAAGAGTTCATCAGATTTGTGGTGACCAGAGACAGAGGAGGGTGAGGAGAGGGAGAGTTGGAGGAAGGTGGTTAAAGGTCACCAACTTCCGGTTAGAAGATAAATATTAGGAATGTAATGTATAACCTGACTATAGTTAGCACTATATAGGAAAGTTATTAAAAAGTTATTAAAAGAGTAAATCCTAAAGGTTCTCATTACAAGGAGAACTTTTGTTTTCTTTTTTTCTTCTGTTTTTTTTCTCTATTGTGTTTATATGAGATCATGGATTCTTGCTGAACCATTGTGGTGATCATTTTAATCATTTCACAATGTATGTATATCCATCATACTGTATGCCTTAAACTTCTGCTGTCAGTGGCTGCTCAGTAAAACTGAAAGCCCCAAGTGTTCACCTGGTCAGAAGTATTACCCTTGGTAAAGTTGGATGCATAAGGAAGACTCTTGTGATGGCAGAGCTGTTTGTTCATGTGGGAAACTCAAGGGATTTGGGACCTGAGGCTGATTCAGGATGTGGTTGGGTTTTGAGCTGAACAGTTTTCCTATGGCCTTAGGACTGCCTTACAGCCCTTGAAACCCTAGCCTTGAAATGTGGCTTTTCAGGGCCTGAGAACATTTCATTCATATTTCTGCGTATAAACACACAATAGCCTGGATGTGGTGCTGCTTTAGAGGAGTCAGGAGATCTGAGTTCTAGTGTCTTCTTATGTCATCTTGGATAAGTCCTCTAGCTTTTCTCTTTTGAGTTTTCTCATCTGTCATCCGAAAATTCTTTCCCATTCACCCCACTGTGAAGTTTTGAGAAGATACCCGTGAAAACTTCTTTAAATGTACAAAACTGTTAAGTGTGTAAGATGCCAGTAAAGCATATTGGTACTCATTTTGCTGGAAGAGTATGTGTAAACGCAGAATTTGGAAACTAAAAATCATGGCAATAGGGAAACATGAAGATTTTTTTTCCTTTTTTTTCTTTTGGGTTTTCAGTTGCAAATTAAGAATGCACTTTTAAATAACGTTTAAGAGCTTTTGCATTGTAGGGATGCCTGGGTGGCTGAGTTCTGTTGAATATCGCACACTTGGTTTTGGCTCAGGTCATGGTCTCAGGGCTCAGATTGAGCCCAGCGGTGGGCGGGCTCAGTGCTCACCACCTTATCTTCTGCTGGGGATTCTGTCTCCCTGTCCCTCTGCCCATGTGCCCTGGCCCCTCCTGCACACAGGCAGGCTTTCTCTTTCTCTCTCTCAATAAATAAAATATTTAGAAGCCTATGCATTACAGAGAGAGAATTAATGTGCAGTGCCATTATGTAATAATTCAGAATCAGTATTTATGTTGTTAACATTTTGTTATGTATTGTAAAGTGTAATTTATTCAGGATATACACTGAAACCTGTTGTTTTAACTGTATTGCTAGATGAAAATATGACAAAAGAGGTTTGAATGAGTTTTCTTTTTTGGTAAGAGTTTGCTTGAGGGATGGGCAGGCTTTTCCTCATTTGACAGATGGAATAGGAAGGGCACTGAGAAGGCAAATGGATTTCCTAAGCTTGCATTTGCTGGGTGATGATAGAGGCAGGGCTGGAATTCATAACTTTTGTTGTTACCTAACATATTTTTCCCTTTAGGGTACAGCATTTTCTTGTTGATAATTATGGCTGTGTAGTAATTTTTGGTAGTCATCATACTCTTTTAAGAAGATAGTCAAATGAAATGTAGCTTTTGCTTATCGAATGAGAATCCACATGAGGTATTTTCAAGAGAACATATAATTTCCATTTGCAGAAAACAAATTCTCAGGCTTATTAAATAATTTATATTCATACAGTCACAGTAGTTTACTAAAAGTGTTAATAAGTAATGGGTTTATAGCTCACATGTTTTTCAAAGTTGATTTATGATAGGAAAAACTTTAAAATACTTTATGTAATGATGGTTTAAACATACACTTATAACATGATTGACTTTTTAAAAAATTATTATTTTTTAAGGTTTTATTTATTCATTTGAGAAAGAGAAAGACAGCATACCAGCAGAGGGAGAGGGAGAGGAAAAAGCAGACTCTCTGCTGAGCCAGGAGCCCTGTGGGGCTCAATCCTAGGACCTCCAAGATCATGACCTGAGCTGAAGGCAGATAACCATTGGAGCCACCCAGGTGCTCAAAGATTGACTTTTAATATGAGAGAAATATCTGTGTGGGATAAGTTAAAAGGGGGTAAGTTATGAAACTGAGAATGTCACCTGTTTTATATATAGTTTTCTATTAACTTTAAGCACATGGTAATTCCCAGGCTACTTCGAGGAGACTAATAATTAGAAATTGGAATCTTAGAGCATTGCATCCATCATCTCTAAATAATTCAGAAAACAACAAACCCAGAAGCATTAACTTAATTTTTTTTGTGTGAGGTCAGCTACATACTTGATATGTCATTCAAAGCAACCAAACCTTTTTCCTTCTTGGTATTTTATTTTTCAAATTAACTGACCATTTATTGACTGTTCCCCAGTAGTTCTGTCTTCCATGAAGATTTTAATAAGGGATCTCTTAGGAATTAATTGTGTATTCCTCGGAGGCTCTGTTCTGCAGTAATAACAATCTATAGCTGCTGTTCCACTTGAATAAAAAGACCTCTGAATTTATACAACATGACTTATTTATTTCAGAAGAAATTAGGATTGAGTGGACTTTTGAGACTGGAAGGGATTTTGGAGATCATGTAATCCAATACCTTCAAGTGATCTTTGAGGTAACTAAGTTCTGAGGGATTGGTCAGATGTCACAAAGAAAGTTCTTAGTATAAATAGCTTAAGAGTTGTCGCCTCTGTGTCATATTCCAGTGTTTTTCCCCTTGTATTATTTGTGTTTGTGAGATTCTCCTCAGTAATATTGGTAAGATTACCAAAGGAGTAAACAATAACAAAAATAAAGTTCTAAATTAGCAGGTTGTATGATTCTTAGAGTTCATTCAGTGCTATAAACGAAGAAATGATTATTTGGAAAATTCTGCCTGGATGGTGGACTAATCCACATAATGAATTTAAAAACTGTATTTTAACGTTTACCAGCATACGGCAAATCAGTTTCTTAAAGGTAGCATGTGAAAGGGTAAGTGCTTGAACTGAAATAGAGACCTTGTTAAACTGTGTCAATTAATGAAATAATCGCATTTGTTAGGACACTGGGTTTTATTTTTTAATGTAAAAAATGATAAAATGTACATTTTAAAAATGTCTTTATGTTTGACATATTAAACAATATGGGTAGATGTTCTTTAGATTTATCTCTGTTTGATGGAAATAAAGAGTGAAATAATCAAAAGATAGGCATTAGAGAGAAGTCAATAGAGGGTATTAGAATAATCAGCTTCTATATACTTGACTTAATGAAGATTTTTGCCTACAAAACTGTAAATCCCAGAAGAGTCAGATGTGTACATAATCTCTGATGGTTAGCTTTCAATTAGGGAGGTGGTGTTGGACATACATTAATGGTTTCACCATTCTAGATTTTTTTCTTTTGTTTAATTGTATATTAAATAATAAGTAGATCATCAGTTTGACCTCTGTTTCTAAGTGGGCAAGGCTGCTTTAATCTTGGGCTTTGAATTGGAAAGAAAGGAAATGGACGCGAGTAAATGTATGTGTGTGTGTTTGTGTGTGTGTGTGAGAGAGAGAGAGAGAGAAAGATTTGTATATGCCTGCTCTCTTATTATAGCCCAAGATTATAATCATGAATTAAGACTTAAGGTTGGTTTTCTGGTTGGTATTCTTGCTGCTAGACCTGTGGCTTTGATTGCTGTAAGTATTATGAGTAATTAAGCTATCTGGAAAAGAACAATGCAGGGCTTTTAGGATTATTTTTTGGAAATAGTGCTTCTGTTTTCGGACTTTAGGAACTGTTCTTTTTAAACTCTTTGTTCTTTGTTCTGTGCTAACCACCTACTTATGGACTTTCACACACTAATGTTTCGGTAGATACAATCCAACTGCTGATAATCAATAGTTATTCATTTTATCTTGGGAAGGCTTATTGTGGCAAAAGAACTGTGGTAAATATGGTGGGAAATTCAGAGGAATCTACTACAGCCTTTGTTATCAAGGACTTTAAAATCTGGACCGATAGTGTCACTAACAATATAAGGAACGTCCTTAGAGGCTCAGAAATATGCCCTCGGAGAGGGCTGCTACTGGGACATCAAAGGAGGGGGAGTTCTCTTTTGATTTGAATGGACTCCATGAAGGTCCCATGGGAGCATAGGGATTTGTGCTGTGCTTTGAGGGGAAGCCATTGCGGTAGATGAATTAGGATTTCTAAAGCTCAGAAATGGCCAGTTTGGCAAAAGTAGTGGGCGAGAGGCTCTGATTCATTTCCCGTATAGATGCCAAAGTGGTATTTGTAAAATGAAAAACCAGCTCTATACCTCTCCATCCGAGAACCAATCTTGAGATTGTACCTAAGAGCCTGAAACTTGAGAGTTTTTTAAAAAATTTTTTACTGGCTGTATCTCTGCCAGATGCTTCTGAACACTTCTTCACTAGGTTGTGAACTCTTTAATGGAAAGGTCCATTTGTTGTTTATCGTTTTATCCTTAGTACCTGCCGGCTTCAAAGAAGAAAGTCAGTACATTCCTGTTGAATAAATAGGGGCCTGCAATCCAGGCTAACAAATTTGAACTTTATTCTAAAGATAGTGGAGAACAATTAGAGATTTTTAAACAAAAGTATGACATAGTGGAAGATATAGTGACAGGTATTCTAAGATAATTAATTGCAGTGAATTGATTATTTTGCATGCTAGCCTTATAAACATTTTACTCTGAAGTACTTCTGACTTACAGCAAATAAACATTTACAGTTAATGATGTCTAAAACGTGTGTAGTAATCGGTTCATGAAACAAAATTCCAAATTCCTGATTTTTTTTTCTCTTTTCTCCGAATTAGCAATAAGAGTCAGTTTTTAGGGCACCTGGGTGGCTCAGTTGCTTAAGTGTTGACCTGCTTTTGGCTCAGGTCATTATCCCAGGGTCCTGGGATCGAGTCCCTCATCGGGCTACCTACTCAGCGGGAATCCTACTTCTCTCTCAGCCCACCACGCCCTACTCTCCCTCACAACCGCCCCCTCGCAAAAATAAATAAAATCTTAAAAAAAAAGTTTTTAACCACTAGTTTTTTAAGTTCACTAAGACAAAGTGGGATTACATAGACCTTATGTTTTTCATTCATTCAGCAAATACTTGGGTGCCTCCTGTGTGTCTAACATGTTCTAAGCATTGGGGACACAGTGTTAACAAGATTAACATAGCAGATGACTTCAGAAGGCATTTTAAATGTCTAATGTCATCAGGAACCCTTAAGTAGTTCAAAAATCATGTGAAGAAAATGTAAAAAAAATTTTTTTCTCTCTCTTGTATTCTGGTTTCTTTTTTGTATGTTTGTTTTTGTTTTTGTTTTTGTTTTTTTGTAAGAGGACATCACAGATAGAAATCTGGGAGTTTAGAGGCCTCTCCTGGACTTATTTGGACGTTGTGTGTATTGGTAGTACCTGTTCCATTTAACAGTTTGATGCTTAATTAACAATAGTTCTTTTTAAATTGATTTTTTTAATGAGATATGCACATGCCAGATTGTTTTTAAAAAATATATTGGTGTTGCTTAATATTCCTTGATTATCCATGATATAGTAAGTTCTCTAGTAGTATGCAAGGCTTTGGCATTATTCATTGGACTGTTTTCACAAATGGTAGATACATTATAAATAAATGTGCATAATATTTTACTTAATTAGGCACCAGAATTCTTTATGATAATTAGTTTCTGACTTTATAACCAAGTGGTATTTTTTTGGATGAGTGGATAAAAGCACTGTGCAATTCTGAACTATGTTTCATCAATTGTTAGGCTTGGCTGACTTCCTGTCAGCCTGTTTGAGAGACCAATTTTACATGGTTATTTTTGGAAAATTCAGAATATATTTTCCATTTTAAATAGTTAAACTGCTTGTATATTTATAGAGCTCTTGCATTATTTTTCTAGATCATTCAGAAATCTTGAAGATTTGGGACTAATGTTGGACTTAAGGATTCTTAAATTCGGTTTGTGTTTAAAGTAGCTTGACCAACTTTAAAGCATGCGTACACGTATGCAACCCAACACTGATGGCAGCAGTGATTACAAGATTATCCTTATCTTCATTAATGCAATGACAAAACATTCTAAGCCAAAATAGAATACTGCTGGTTGTTCTGGGAGAGTCTGGGGACAAGACATTTCAGAAAGTTACTAAGATTTGTATTAAAAAGAATGTCTTCACTCTTCTGTTTCCAGAATACAAACAAGCAAGACACTGGGTACATTAGTATAGATTTCCACCTTCCTCCTCTGAAGTGTTTCTTTTACCTAGCAGTGACTGTTCATGTTCTGTATTTTTCTTTTCTCAAAAGGGAAGCTTTTTTGCTTAGTCTGTGTTTCAACTTTGCTCTGTTATGATTGGGAATTTGCATCCATCAGTCGAGATAAGCCAGGTTTTCTGGCAGATGTTTTGTTTTAAAGAAGTGTTATCAATGATTGCCTCCTTTTGTGTGTGATCCAGATTTGTGAAACTACTTTAGATGTACATTTTTCACTTTATACCTCCCTGGGAGGGAGGGAATGAATTTCTCTCCATTCAGAATGTGCCTCAGTAAAGCTTTTTTGATAGATCTATTAAAGTCTTATTCAAGTCTTGTTCTGACTTGAACTAAGAATGTCATTTCTTGAATTATAGTGGTCTAATATAAAACATAAGAAATTTAAGAAATACCAAGTTTTGACATATTGAAAGTTAACAGCCACCTCTGACCGTCCGCGAAATGTAACCTTTCTGTATATAATGAGTACTTGGAAGAGACTTAATATGTCCTATCTGGAGACAGTGCTGCCCGCAATGCCTTCTCTGCGCCAGTCCTTCCCCTTCCCGTATCCCCTCACTAAATGAAATCCTACTTACCTACTTCTACTGTGCAGTGGAAGAGTTCCTTGACAGTCCCTTACCCCATGCTCTGTTATATGCTCCCTTATCACCTTGCATTTTTCACTTGTCAAACTTCTCACACTACCCCTCAAAGTCAGTCTTTTTAACTAGATCACAAGGTCCTTGGGGGCAGAGCCCGTGTCAGTTTTGTGCAAGTTGTATGCCCAGAGTCTAGAATAGTCCCTGGCATATAATAGGCCCTTAAATAATGTGGTAAGGGCGTAAACACAAAAATACTCAAATGGATTAAGTTAAAGGTTTTTAATTAGATCTGTGTCATTGACAATGTCAGTATACATGACGTTGAGTGAAGAAAATAGAAGAAAAAGGCGGTATGATTTGTGAATTGCCAAGAATTGGAAAAGACACATTGGATTAGGAGATTTGATCTATAATTATACTGACTTGCTTCCCATTGTGCATTTTGACCTAAAAATAAATCTACCAGGGCCTTCCTCCATATCAGCTATGATTGTTTTACTTTTATCTCCTCTAATTTTGTTGCTCTCTCGGCATTAAATGTGTTAAGGTGCCAGCTATATTGCCTTCCTAACGAGTGAATCTGGGTTTTTAGCATGTATGATTTTGGCTTTGCCTTACTGATCAGGTTCTCCTCAGAACTTTAATATTGTGGCTGATGTTTATGTTTCCTTTCTTGGAAAACATTGATCTACCCATTCTCCCAGGGTATGATGGATTTGGAAGCTATTTTTGTTATCGTTTATTGCCCTCTATAGTGACCTTTTGATGTCTCCTGAGTGGTGGGAATAAGTTTGATACTACAGATATGAAAGGAGCAAACCTCAAAGAGTGTGCCTTTTCTTTTTCCTAATTCTTTTCTTTTTCTTAATTGTGCCCAAACCGATTTAAACATTAAAGACTATTACTCTGAAATTTTTCTCACACTAATGAGAGTGTTGTACTGAGCACAAAACATACCTGTGAACAACACATATGAAGTGTAGGTTAATTTATGAGTGTATTTTTTCTTGTATTCTTAAAAATTGAGACCAACGCATTCATGCTAACTCAAGTGTCACCCAGAGAAACAGCCTTAAGAAAGCTGAAAATAGGGACGCCTGGGTGGCTCAGTTGGTTAAGCGGCTGCCTTCGGCTCAGGTCATGATCCCAGCGTCCTGGGATCGAGTCCCACATCGGGCTCCTTGCTTGGCGGGGAGCCTGCTTCTCCCTCTGTCTCTGCCTGCCACTCTGTCTGCCTGTGCTGGCTCGCTCGCTCTCCCTCTCTCTCTGACAAATAAATAAATTAAAAAAAAATTTTCTTAAAAAAAAAAAAAAGAAAGCTGAAAATAGTTGATTTTGGTAAGAAAACAGACACTTTCCTCAGATAGTCTGAACTGCAGTTTTTTCTGCACATTGTATGGTAGGTGTTTAAGTCTTAACTACAAATTGGTGAGGGAATAACAATGGATGAAAAGGGCCAGAGAGAGGAGAAAGATAGTAACTGTTACTTGTTTCAACAGAGTTTGCATAAGAAAATTATATGTAACTATATAAAGCTGGGTTTTGTTTAGAGAAGGACTTAGTTCAGTGATTGGTTGCCGGTCGTCTTCCAGATGTCATTTCGATTTCAGTTTCCTGAGGATGTACCAGGGGGTGCATACTGAAATACTGAAAGTGAAAATGAAAATCTATAAAATCATTTTCTTTTTAAAAACATATACACAGTATCTTGGCCCTGGAAGATGACCTGGTCTCAAGGGAGCTGTGCAGTGCAGGAAAGAGATCATTTATGTCGCCATTTTTTTAACTAGTTGCAAGATTTATGGTGCTAGATCACCTTTCTAATGGTCATTTTATTTAGACTTGTGATAAATGTGTTTAGAACAGTAAAATGATTAGTGGAGATTTTTTTTTGTTTGTGAAAGGATAGAATTGAAATGATTTCTATAGCTCTTGACCTGTTATCTTTCTGCTTAATTTTCTGTTTGGAGATGCATTCCGGTGATATTAAGGCATTATCAGTTGTGATGTTTGGTGAAATCAAAAGTTAAATCCATTAAAGTCAATATCCTGATTTGTGGAACTTTCTCTTTTACAATTTCCTTTAAAGGTTTATGTGCTGGCTTACAGTGTATGGAACAAGTTGTTACTGTGTTGTTGGTTAATACTGGGACTTGCTGGCCATCGTGCAGGTTGGCAAGGAGTACCAAGGCTCTAAAGTAAGTGACGAAGCCAGCAGGTAGGACGTCTTGCCACAGCTCTGTAGGTCTGAAAGTAGACAGTGAGACTCAGACGAGAGCAGGAGCAGTTCATTGTAGCACAGCAAACCGTGGGAGCATCAGCATCACCACACGAATTCTCTTGCCTGCAAGTCCCAAGGAGCAGTGAAGTGGGCCTGGACGGTTGCTGTGCTTTCGTTGAGCTGGGTCAGTGTCAGAGCCCAGGCTACAGGCGTAACACCAATGGAAGCAAGCGATAAGCAGGCCTGTCCCCCTTGCTGGGGATCCGGCAGGGAGCAAGCAGTCTCCCTCAGTCACCCTGTGGTTGCCTTGATCTACATCACTAGCTACAGCTGGCTGGCGGACAGGGGATTGGTTGGTGCACTTGCACTTTGGTGCATTTGGTGAGGAGGATGTATAGGGGCTCTTGGGACCCATGATGGGTAGCCTTTTCTAATAGTCTACCTTTGGCCCTAATTGTTCCACCATCTAGTGGTATTAATTCATACATATTCTGCTCCGCCAGGATGTAGTTTAAGGCTAGAGCGTTATCCATTGTGGCTTGTGCAAGAGAGTTTAAACTGACCTACTGATCTTCTAGAGCTTGCATGGTCTCACAGCTAAAATTAAGGATCAGTTCCTGACCATTTGCTCTAGGGCATGAATTCTCCTGCCAGGGAACAGTACTTGAATTGCTTTATGGAACCAGGAGTCTGTGTAACCCTAGTAGGATCGCCTAGTTGGGGCGCATGTTGTCTCCAGTCCCCAAACAGTTCAACTTACTGGCCAACCTCCTTTTTAGTAGCTGGAGGCCAGAGGATGAGTAATTTTTCCTTTACTGACTCAGAGTAGCTCACATTGCCCCAAGTATTTACCTTGAAATTTGCAAGTCCCTGTGTCTTATCAGGATTAATAAACCATCGCTGGGGTTTCTTGTGAGTCAGTTTCTGTTCGAAAGCCCTTGCTACCTGTTCTTTATTTGATTGAGCCTATCAGTCAGCAGGATATCACTAACGTAGTGGAACCAAGTCCTTCCTGAAGGGAAAGGCCTTCTTCCACCTTGCGTTTGTGGAAACGCCAGGAGAATTCTAGTGCCCCTGAGGCTATTTAGAAAAACCTGTCTTAGAACCTGCAGGTGAAGGTAAACTAATACTTAGGTACCTTATGGTATATGATCTTATGGTACCAAAGGGATTAGGAAAGAGGCATTGAGGGGGAGGAAGGCGGCATACCCAGTGTGGTCAGTTCGTGCCGTTGGTTCAGTCAGTCACGGTACTGGGAGTAGCCAGAGCAACAGGGGCAACAACTGAATTCAGGGGGTGGCAGTCTACTGTAGGCCTCCAGCTCCCATTAGTCTTTTTCACAAGACACAAGATGATTTTACTGAAATATCGCATCTCTCAATTTTCTTGCTCCCTTGGGGTTTTTAACCAAAATCGTGATTTCTTTTTTTTTCCTTTTGGAATTCTGTATTGTTTTTGTTGTGTAACATAGGGAGAGAACTGCCAGACTAGGCAATCTGTTATGCACTTGTTCTGTGATCCCCTCCAACAAGTGCATCTTCCGCATTGAGAAAACACCCCTTGGATTAAATGAGCATCTACAGTACAACTACAGTACGTCAGACATCGCTAGCAAGTGTACCTTCAGCAATGAGAGGAACTGCGGTGGCAGTGCACAGCAGGGATCCAAATGTCCCCACCTGGAGATGTGGGACTTCAGCCAGTTGAATGTGTGGCTTCTGTCTTCCCTTCAAGAGAAGCTGATGAGATAGCTACTTAGTATCAGTATCCAAAAAAGCCAGAAAAGCTTCTGTCTCCCACCTAGCTTTTCTTCCCCTTCAGTCCTCCCTTGGGACTGGAGAGATCTTGGTTCCATGTCTCCATCTTCTTTAAAGGCTGGTAAATCAGGGCACAAGGGCACAAAGGTGGGTAATGGAGGTACTGAAGGAGTATTGTGTTTAACGGTTGCCTCTCAGCTCCGTAGTTCTTCCAGTAGTTAGGAATTGATTTCCAGGGAGAAATCTGGATCTGTAGAGGCATTTTTGGTTTCAACCAGACTGCTTTGGTTTCAACCCGTTGTAGGCTTTGGGTCTCCCATAGTTCAGTTTCTGGACCAAATTTCTTTGGTGCTGATTCCATCCATCTCTTTTCAGGGGACTCGTGTTTTAACAGTTATATCCACATTGTCTTCTAGCTAGGCCCTTTTGGAGGAGTTCCAAAAAAAAAAAATCATTGTCTGTTTCATATCTTAGCATACTACTTGGACCAAGATATTTCCAAACCTCATAGAGAATGCATGAAGTAACAAGATCCCAAGGGAAATGACTAAGAAAGCAAGCAGGTTCGTTTGCCACAGCTTCATAGGTGCGAAAGTAGGCAACGAGACTTAGCTATTGGAGCAAGACACTGTTTAAAATACACCAACAGTTGGGGCGCCTGGGTGGCTCAGTGGGTTAAAGCCTCTGCTTTCCGCTCAGGTCATGATCCCAGGGTCCTGGGATCGAGCCCCACATTGGGCTCTCTGCTCTGTGGAGAGCCTGCTTCCTTCTCTCTCTCCGTGCCTGCCTCTCTTACCTACTTGTGGTCTCTGTCTGTCAAATAAATAAATAAAATCTTAAAAAAAAATAAAATAAAATCATAAACATTCTCCCCACTCTTTCTTTAAAAATAAATAAATAACTAAATAAAATACACCAACAGCAAGAGTATCGGTATGGGTGGCGCTGGCTCTCCTCACAAGTACCGTGGTGAGACGTGATGCATCTGGGTGGTGGCTCTGCTTGCAGGGAGTTGGCTTATAGCTGAGAAAGGTAGGACTAAGGGCTCAATACCTTTTGTGGCAAGTAGCAACCGAACCTGTCAGCGTTCACCTAGGAAAGGAGCAATTGTGCTGAAGTTACACTGTGGTTACCTTGGTCACGAGATACAGAAAGGACTCAAGGTCGGCGCACGTTTGGTTTGGTGTACTCAGTGAGACCATCCGGGGGCACGTGGGACCCATGACAGACTGGCTTTCTTGACAGCACTTTCTAGGTAAGATGTAAAAGATTATAAGAATAGTTATTTTTCAAATAACATACGTGTCATAGTATAGTAGCCTATTGCATTGGAGTTCTGCTTGCAGAGTTAATAAAACATATTCATACTTGTCATCAAGTCCTCTGTGAAGTCCGTCATGGAAGTGTCCCCATCTCCATTTGGCACAAAGAAGAAAACTGATGCTCACTGAGGTTCAGTAACATGTGGCAGGTTATATGTGTAAGAAGTGGAACCAGATCTTGGATCCATGTTTGTTGACTCTCATGTTTTCTTCTTACTACCCTGAACCAAGTTTACTTGAATGAGTAGAAAATAATCATTTGTAGCTTGTAAATAAGATTTTTGTGCCAGTGATATTTCAGTAAAATTATTACTCTCGTCTTTTTTTCAAAGTCCTAAATTAACGATTTGCTTAGGAAGTATGTCAGTGTTAAAATTTAGTTTAAATGTGGCTTATTATGTATTTTGAATTATGATTTAACTGGTTCTAGTATTGCATTGAAAAAGAAAAGGAAAAATGTTACAGACATTTAAAAATTCTGTTATTTTTGTTTATTACGATGTAGTAAGTCCCTGATTGTATGAACCAACATCTTATAATTTGATTAGTTATACATAAAGCACAATTGAGAGAAAAAGTAGATTATTGGTATTTCTCAAGTTGAGAGAACTAAGGATCATTCAAACTCTGAGTAGAATGAACATTCATAGGACACTGCTGAGTAGAATACCATCATAGCAGTCAGGCTGATGTTAGGTCAGACTTTCCATTATTAATTCTTCTTTTGGTTTTTATAACTTTTGGTTGAAAATTCTTTCCAGGGAACAACTTGTATACAGATTTTCAGCCTGGGAGCAAATATCTCATGACCCACTTACAGATCTCTTTAAATATTCAGATTGATGTTAGGAGCTTTTAAGATGAAGGCTAATTTTATGTTTCAAAATATTTATTCTTTTAGAATCAACAACTTAAAATTATTTTATTCATTCCTTGTGCAGCTGTACTGTATTTTTAGAATTATGCTCAAAATAGCTCCGATGATAGGCTTTTTTTTTTTTTTAAGATTTTATCTATTCATTCGACAGAGCGAGATCACAAGTAGGCAGAGAGGCAGGCAGAGAGAGAGAGGAGGAAGCAGGCTCCTCGCCAAGCAGAGAGCCCGATGTGGGACTCAATCCCAGGACCCTGAGATCATGACCTGAGCCGAAGGCAGAGGCCTAACCCACTGAGCCACCCAGGCGCCCCGATGATAGGCTTTTAAAAATAAATGTAACAACTCAATTGAATAGCATTTTTAAGAATTTAAGATTTTAAGATTTTAAGAAGTTGTCAGAATGAATAAAGATTTGTATACTAGTTGATTTAAAAGTTAAAACAACTTTAGGTTTCAGTGATTTAAAAAAAGGGGGGATCATTATTTTGTGTTTATGTAATTACTTGATTTGTATTGCTCTACAAACAAATGTTAATTTAAGAGTACAATATTGTTTTAGGGTTCTCCAGAGAAACAGAACCAATAGGATACACCTACACAAACCGTACACCTCTCTCTGTATATGTGCTTACCTCAGCCTATGCCACTTGCTATATTTCTAGCTCTGTACACACACACATACGCACACGCACACATGCACACACACATACACACACAAAAGATTTATTGTAAGGAATTGGTTCACATGATTATGGAGACTGGGAAGTCCTGAAATCTGCCATCTATAGGCTGGAGGCCCAGGAAAGCTGGTGGTGTAGTTCTGGTCAGAGTCCAACGGCCCTGGAACCAGAACCTATTTTGTATGTTCTAGTATCAGTGTAAGGGTCTGAGAACCAGGAGTGCCAGTGGGATAACTTCTAGTGTAAGTCTGAAGGCTTGAGAACTAGTAGAGCCGGTGGTGTAATCCCCAGTCCAAGAACAGGAGAAAACCAATGTTCCATCTTGGTAGTCAGTTGGAAGGGTTGAATTCTTTCTTGCTCAGTCTTTTTGTTTTGTTCAGGTCCTCAAAGGATTGGATAAGGTCCACCCACATTGGGGAGGACAGACTACATAACTCAAGTCTACCGATTCAAATCTTAATCTCATCCAGAAACACACTCACAGACACACTTTGGAAACAATGCTTAACCAATATCTGGTCACCCCATGGCCCAGTCAACTTGACACACGAAATTAACTGTTCCAAATACCATGAGTAATTCTTTCCTATACTCTTAGTCATATTATTTCCAAAAGTGCTGGTATTATACTTGAAACAAATGAAACAGATGAAAATGTTCTGATGAAAATATTCCTTGAGCAGTATTTTTTCCTCTTGAAAATGTATAAAAAATATCCAGAATTCCTAATATGATCAGAATTGCCATCAAAATCCACTATGAAAAACTGTAATTTAGTTCATTTTAGGGCAGTCATATGGGAACATGTTAACAGTTTTCAGTCATTTGTAACAAATAGACTCTTAGAGACTCCTCAAAATTTTAGCATGCCTCCACTTTCCTAAATCTATACCCTGATATTTTCTCATGAAACAGGCAAACCAAATCAAACTCTCTGGTGGAGTTTTTATGCCATTAGTTTTCTTTAATGCTTTTAGATGGCTTAAGATTTAACAAAATTCATACTTAATTGAATATGCTGTTTTATGAAATGATAGAATTAAAAAATAGTTTTTCCAAATGAATAATTATTACCATAATTATAAATTTAGAAATTTAGTCCTTTTTTTCCCTAGACGTATTTTATTTTGTTCTTTAATTTCACCATGTATTAGGAGATTGGCCCAAGAAGAGAAGGATGATAATTTTTGTTTTATTGGCAACAGGTGGAACTTACTAGAGTGATAACTTTACTAAGTCCACAGAAGGATTTTGCTATGTTTTCTATTAGATAAATAGAAAAGGGGTAGTCATAGATTATAGTATTTTCTTCGGTGCATTAGCTGTTATTTTATTTGCTGTATTTCCGCATATCAATTTTATTTGTTTAAAGTGTCTTAAAACACTAACAGATCAGCATTCAAGTTTCCAAGTCACTTTTATTTTCACTTAGTGGATTAGGAGCTCTCAAACTGGAACCCTGAAGGGTGAAGCAGTCCCAGGCAGTTACTCTCCTCTGGGGTTGTGGGAGGGGGCACGTGAGGGTTGGCAAAAGCCAGTGCTCTTTCCAACAGTTGCTGTTATAAACATTGTTTCCCTAAACATTCTTGTGTATGTCTTTTGTGCACATGTGGGAATTTCTTTGGAATATATTACCCAGAAGGGGAATTGGGAGGTCATGGGGACATTGCCCTCCATTTAACAGTATATGAGAGTTCCAGTTGCTCCATGGCTTGGTTTTATTTTGCCAGAATGTAAAGTTTTTAGCTTGATGATAGAAATTGTATTCTATTGTTAATTTAATTTGCATATCCTTGATTTGTACTGAGACTGAATATTTTTTCAAATGCTCTTTTGAAAATTACTTGTCCGTGTCTCTGGCCAGTCTTGAAAAAATTGGATTATCTTTTGTTTATTGAGTTCTTTACAAATCCTAGATGCTAATATAAGTTGGTTTTATGTATTACGAATATTTTCAAGTTGGTTCTATATATTTCGAGTATTTTTTTTTTTCTGGTCTGTAACTTCTTTTTTTTTTTAAGATTTTATTTATTTATTTGACAGACAGAGATCACAAGTAGGCAGAGAAGCAGGCAGAGAGAGAGAGAGAGGAGGAAGCAGGCTCCCTGCTGAGCAGAGAGCCTGACGTGGGGCTCGATCCCAGGACCCTGAGATCATGACCTGAGCCGACGGCAGAGCCTTTAACCCACTGAGCCACCCAGGTGCCCTGGTCTGTAACTTCTTTTTACACTTTTCAGTTGTCTTTCTTGATGAATAAACTAAATTTGTTAGTGTCTAATGGTCATACCTTATATCCTGAAGTATATTTCTTTCTACTTTGATGCCATGAAGATACTTGTCTGTTTTCTTCCAAAAATTTTAAGGTTTTACCTTTCACCTTTAGGTCTTTATTCCTGTGTATAATGCAAGGTGGTTATTCTTATGTATGTAGGCATGTAAGTGTATTTTTTTCTTATTTAAAATAATTGACAACCAGTTGCTTCCATACCACATACTGAATGGTCTGTACTTCTTTCACTGAAAGTGTAATGACTGTTTGATCAGACACAAAGTTTTCATACATGAGCAGTTCTGGTTCTGGGCTGTTTTGCTGTTCCGTTGGTCTTGTTTTTTTCCTGCTTCAGTTGTACTTTCGATAGCTCTTGATATCTGTTTGGAAAAGGCCCTTTACCTTGGTGATGTTTTTCAAAAATCTCTTGGCTATTTTTTGATTTCTTTTAATTTCATATTTGAGAATTAGTTTTGTAGACTACAAACACATGTTTTTTAGGAAACTGTCCATTTCATCTTAAGGTTTTTAGACTTACTGACATAAATAATTCTTACTATTACTTGTATTCTTCTCTCCTTCTCCCCACATTTCTTATTCTGCTGAATTTATAGTTACGCCCCCTCAGATTCTTCTTATTTATCTTTGCATTCTTTTCTCTTGATCAATCATGCCATAAGTTTGTCTGTCTTAATTTTTTTTTAAAGATTTTATTTGTTTATTTGACAGAGATCCCAAGTAGGCAGAGAGGCAGGCAGAGAGAGGGGGAAGCAGACTCCCTGCTGAATAGAGAACCCAATGCGGGGCTCGATCCCAGGACCCTGGGATTATGACCTGAGCTGAAGGCAGAGGCTTTAATCCACTGAGCTACCCAGGTGCTCCTATCTTAATTTTTTAAATTTTTTATTTTATTTTTTTAAGAATCAGCTTTTGGTTTTGTGGCATTTATGGTCTTTATTTTCTGTTTATTTTCACTCTTTTTTATTATTGTAATTTGGTAATTAATAATAATAATTTGTGATTGGATGTGGGAGAGACAGGGTTGAGTGAAAGATACTCCAGTGTCTATCATAGTGACCATGTTGGATGGCAGTGTTTACCAATTGAAGTAGAAAATGACTGGAGGCAGTTTGTGGGGGAAAATGGTTGGTTCACTTTTAGATATTGAGTTTGTGGTGTCTATAGGAAATCCAGGTGGAGCTGTATTTAGGAGATGCTGGGCCTGAGATGGTGATTTGCCATTTGTTATTGGTAAAGATAGTGGAGAATAGTGGGAGGAAGGAAAGACACAATGATTGGAGGTCAATGGGAAGCCTTCCTGGCTCTGGTCATACTGTCCCCATCCCTGTTTCTATTCAACTTAAAGGCCTCTGTGCTTCCAGGAGCACTTGTACCTACATTTGCAATATTTGACATGTTCGTATCCCTCACTAGACTGAAAAGACAGGGAACCTTGACCTCCTCATTGGACCTAGGGCAGCCAAAGCATTGGATATGTGTTTCTGGAATCAATCCTATTGACTCTCCTTGAGTTTGGTTGTATATACATGATTTCACAGGAATGTGTTATGGATGCTCTCTAGAGGATTCAAGACAGTTACCAATTTTAACCACTAAAAATATTTCCCCTGTTACTATAAACTGAAAGAGGGTAAGGATTGACTTTTTTAAAATCAAATTTTAATTTGATTTTTAAATTTAACCTGAATATGAGAATTTTTTGTTTGAAGAAAACATTAATCCCCCATATTTAAGGAGGAAAGGTAATTTTTCAGTTATCAGAGTTACTTCTTTTAATGAAAAGGTATCTGCAGATGTATCTTCTGTTACTGCTTCTGTTTCTAGGAGCCATTTATCTTCTCGGATTTAGGTCTTAATGTGAAGATTAAAAGTTATTAACTTGCCAATTAAAAATACTCCAGACTCAATGCACCCCTATATTCTAGGAAAATTGCGAAAAGTTTAATGTTATTAATTCTGTAGCTTAATGCTTCTGAAACAGTGGAAGGGCATTATTGCTCACAAGGTAGTGTATAAAAAGCTATATACTTCAAGATCAGAAGGGGGTCATACAAGTTTATTGAGTACAGCAATCAAGTAAAAAAAATGACAAGAGAACAGAATTCTTGAATGATTTATCTTCTTGATTTTTTACAGATTACAGCTGTCTGGCTTTGAAACAAGCATTTATATGTGGAAAATACATGTATTTACAGTTTGGAATAAGCTTTCCTAGAAAAATTATCCTGTTTGAGGTTTTGGAGATGGAACTAGTTTTGAATCTCTGTTCTGTATTCACTAGCCATTTGACAGATCTGTTAGGAATGCATTTAGCTTCAAGTAACGACAATGGCATAAACAAAAAGGGGGTTTATTTTCCTTAGGTAATGAGAAATCTGGAAGTGTAGACAGCTGCTGGCTTTGGTGTAGTGTTCAGTGAGGTCAGGACTGGTACTCTGATCCTTTGTCTTTTCCCTGGAACAGCATGGCTGCTTCAGGATGAGGCATCACATCCACATTGCAGGCAGGGAGAAAGGGGGAAGGACAGAAACAGCACTCGTGTATCTCAATCTCTGTATCTATATAGTAAGGCAGATACTGTATTAATTAAAACTATTCTTTTAGAAATGTCAAGAAAACAATCTTCAATTACCCATTAAGTGACAAAATATGACAAGTGTAATGAAATTGTGAAAATTTCTTAATGTTGTTTAATAAATTGATATGCTTAATCACTGCACATACTGAAAACAAAAATAGATATCATTTATAGGTTACTGAATGTCAAGCACTGGACTAAGTGCCTTAAATTCATTATTCATATAATTCTCATAATCTTCATTTATGTAATTCTGAATAAATACACTTTAAGATATTGTTCTAAGATCTGAGAGATTTGATAGTACAGGAAAAGTCCCAAGTCCCACCTAGTGGTGCTACTACTATCCCCAAGAGGATATTGAGGCTTACTCAGGTCAGCATGGAGGCAGAGACTCTAGACTGACCAGCCTCACCTTCGTTCCCACCTTCTACCTTGCATACATCTGCCACAGATGCTAAAAAGCAAATTAGTCATCTCCCCGCCTATATTTCAGTGAAGATTGATCATATGACCTAGTTTTCCAAACATAAACAGAAAGTTTCTTCATCCCACTGCCCCAGATATCAGCATCAGTCTTTTGTCCCATTGAAAGCTTGGGAAGGACACAAGACTGAGCAGAAGGAGTTGAATTGCAGTGTAGTTTGCAACAAAGGCTTCAGCCAATCCCATGGGACCATTCGGGAGCTAGTATAGCCCTTCAGGATTGTCTCAGATTGATGCAAGTGGTCTGGACCTTTGTACCCTCACACTGACCAGTCACTGGGTGCAGCTGCCTGGAGGGGGACTCAGCTGGGAGCCCTGGGCAGCCATTTTCCCCTGCAGCGCGGAGGAGGAATGCCTCAGCCCTAAAAAGCTATCTGGGGGGCCCACCACAGCATCCCCTGCAGATGCTAGCTTTTGATTTTCAGACTTTGTTCTTTTCCAGGGCATGCACTTAATGCCATTCATTAGTAATTGGGCAGTTTAACTCTTTCCAGCATATACTATTTAGTTTTTTGGTCTGCTTGGTTTGTTTGTTGCTGAGAGAGGGATTTTTAAAACCTGCAACTCTTAATTGTAGAATTGTCTTTTTTCCTTTGCATCCTATTGGTTTCTGCTTAGGGCTTTTGGTGGTGTATTCAAATGTAGAATTGTTGTGTCTTATGTGTTTTATTTTTATGAAATATTCATCCTTATTTATAATACTGCCTTTTGTTGTAACAACTACTTAGTCTAATATAAATTTAGTTACGCTAGCTATTTTGGGCCAGTGTTCACATAGTATTTCTTTCTTTCTTTTTTTTTTTTCACATAGTATTTCCTTTACATTCTTTTAAAATATCTTCCTGCATTCCACTATGTAAGACCTATCTTACAGGCATTTAGAATTTTAAAAAATCTGATTATTTTTGTCTTATAATTGGAACTCATAGTTCTTTTATATTTAATGTCATTATTGATGGATTTGGACTTAAGCCTGTTATTTATTTTCTGCTGTTCCAGTTGTTCTTTGTTCCTATTTTGCCCTCCCTTTTGGCTTTCCTTTTTTAACTGTTCCGTTTATGTCGTTGTTATTCTATCCCCTGCCCTGTCACCTTGCTAGTTATACATTCTCTCACTATTCTATTAGTGCACACCCTGGGGATTGCCGCGCATCTTTGATCTGTTTGAGCCAGCGTTGTTAGGACTTCTGTTTGTTTCTCTTGTGGATAGTACATTTGTCTCTTTTTGTAAATTTCGGTTTTTGTATGAAATTCTCCTTATTTTCAACTAAGTTACAAAACATATTAATCATAATTATTTTAAGGTTTATTTCTGATGGTTCTCAAATCTGGTTCACTTTGTAGACTGTTTCTGTTGTCTGCCCCCCATCTGACCCTTCTGTTAGGTTCTGTGTATGATTTCTTGGCTAGCCTGGTGATTTTTTTTATTGCATGTCAGGTGAGTATGAAAAGTTGTAGAGACTCTGAATGGTGTCACCATCTCCAGAAAGGATTCCGTTTTTTTTCCTGGTGGGCATATGACCTTTCATCTTGATTAAGGGGAGGGTGGTCTATCTTGGGGGTCTTGGCTGAACGTCTGGGGTGTTTACCCAGACCTCTGCTCCTTTGTGCTTTCTGTACCCCCTTTTCTCTCCCCAGCACCATGAGTCTGCCAAAATCTCTGCTTTGCTTTTTATCCTCTCAACTGCTTTCTCTTTGGTTTCTTGGATTATTTGTGATAACAGACTTACTGGGTGCCTTCCCTCGATTTTGTACTTAATCATGTTGAGTTGTTGGGATCCATAGGATTTTTGATAGTGATACTTATGGTTGGAGGCAGTACAAACTGGTTAAAATGGAAAAAATGGTTAGTTCACTTTTGGATATTGAGTTTGTGGTGTCTGTAGGAAATCCAGGTGGAGCTGTATATGGGAGAGGCTGGGCCTGAGATAGTGATTTGCTATTTGTTATTGGTAAAGATAGTGGAGAATAGTGGGGAAAAGGAAAGACACAGTGATTGGAGGTCAGTAGGAAGCCTTCCTGGCTCCTTACTTACAACCCACCTTATGGTATATGATCATGGGGGTTTGTTCCATGTATAATTTTATTAGTTTGTGGACTTTTTAGTGGGAGAAGGTTATATTTGTGTGCATGATGGTAAGGAAGGAAAACAGATGTGTACATTGATGAGCCCCACCAGAAATCTTTCCATAGGGCCTATCTAAATTCATGAAGTATTTAGGATAACCACAAAATATTTTAGTCTTATTTCAGTATGAACTTAAAGGTCTGTTTTTTGTTTTATCTTACTGACTCATTTTATTAATTCCATTTGAAAAACTAGGAGTTTGTGGTAGAAAAGGGCAAGCCCCAAGTTCACTACAGAGGGTTTCAGATAACAAGGGCTGATAGAGTACTTTTGAGGTTCCAGATTTTCACTGGGCCAAAGAGTAACAAATGTTACTTCAGATCAAAGGTTGGCAAACTGTGACCTGTGGGCCAAACGTGGCCACTACCTTTTTTTGTAAATAGAATTGTACAGGAACACAGCCAGTCCTCTTTGTATATTCTCTGTGGCTGCTTTGCTGTTACAGAGTTGAGTGAGTGCAGTAGAGGTTGGCCTGTGGAGCTTAAGATGTTTACCATCTGGCCCTTTATAGAAAAAGTTTGTTGATCTCTGTTTTAGATGATCAAACTTAAGAGGTTCAGTTCTTTTTATAGAATCCATCATTAATATTCTAAGGAATTGGCTGTAGCTTAAAAAGTACGTTTTTCTTTCACAGACATGTGCCCCTGGGAATAAAAATATGTTTATTAAAAAAATAAAAAAAATGTATTCCTACATTAAAAAAAATACGTTTTTCTGTCTTCTCTCTTATTGTCCTCACTTGATTTTTAAAATTGCTTTTCTGTTCCCATTTCTTCTCTCTCTGGAACCTCACTCTGTTGATAGTCTATCAGGAGAGTACAGGTGACCCTGAGAGATACTTAGGGTTTCTGTACTGGAGATGTGTTAAGTGTCGAGGAAGCAGTAAGGGGGGGGAGGTGTGGCCTTTGCCACACAGTGACCATTAACAAGAAGCACGTGAAAAGTCACATTTAAGCTTTGTTTCAAAATAGGTGATATATTGCAACTGGCTTGAGACAAACTCTGGTTCAAAGCCATCAGAATTGGGAGGTCCTTTGTTCAGCAGAAGGCTTTTTATAACCTCTGCAGCAGTCACAAAGAACACTGTAGTTTGGACTTAGCACCAAGCTAAAATTTCATGTCTGAGGACAGTTTATTACAATCATTCATCTTGGGCATCCAGTCTGCTGACTCTTTTTGGCCGAACCTAAAAAGTCAGAGGTACTTCAACCATGTCTGTTTCCAAACCAGAAATAACTCAGATGTGGCCTCAGCAGCACTGGAGTTCCACATTAGTTCCACCGGCTGAGGATTTCAGTGCTCGCAGGCATCAATCATCATATTAGCGTTTTAGTGCCCTTGTAGGTGTTGTCAGGAATATGAAAAAAATGTGACCCAGTCTTTGTTTGCAAGGATGACTGGAGAGGGCTGGTCTGGCGCCCGCCTCTCTGTAGCGATCCCCTGTCAGTCATTGAGCCACTCGCCCCAGCCCTCAGTGTGGAAACTTACTACTCTGGAGGGTGTTATTTTTGGGTTGGAGGCAGATGACTGTAGCACCTCAGTAGTGCTGTGCGCACAGCCCCAGAGGCAGGCGGTGCTTGGCTTCCATGTTCTTCCTTCCATCTGCACCCCAAGGTCTCCCCAGGAGTCACTGCAGGGGCAGATTTCTTGCTGTGCCCTCCGGTCTCCCCCTTCTCCAAACAGACTCTCGGGTCAGGGATGAGGAGGCTCAAGAAAAAAAATGGAAACAAAACTTTGTGGGCAAAAAAGCTTTCCTGATACTTTTTTTTTTTAAAGCTAGAATTGACAATTGGAATTATTAGTGCTTTTATTTATTTTTTATTTTTTAAACATTTTATTTATTTATTTGACAGAGAGAGATGACAAGTAGGCAGAGAGGCAGGCAGAGAGAGAGGGGGAAGCAGGCTCCCCGCCGAGCAGAGAGTCTGATACGGGACTCGATCCCAGGACCCTGGGATCATGACCCGAGCCGAAGGCAGAGGCTTTAACCCACTGAGCCACCCAGGCACCCCTATAACTCCTTTTAAAATAAAATACTTAATATGAAATTTTCATGAACTCTCACATGGCATTTGTAACCTTTTCCCCTTCCTGCCAGTCATTTCTGAAGTCTGTTAATTTTTGTGATTAGAATGATTATATAAAATTCAAGGGGGTTAAAGATACAGATGTAGTGAAAAGAGGGGCCATCTGTACCCCAATGTTCATAGCAGCAATGGCCACGGTCGCCAAACTGTGGAAAGAACCAAGACGTCCTTCAATGGACGAATGGATAAGGAAGATGTGGTCCATATACACTATGGAGTATTATGCCTCCATCAGAAAGGATGAATACCCGACTTTTGTAGCAACATGGACGGGACTGGAAGAGATTATGCTGAGTGAAATAAGTCAAGCAGAGAGAGTCAATTATCATATGGTTTCACTTATTTGCGGAGCATAACAACACAGAGGACATGGGGAGATGGAGAGGAGAAGGGAGTTGAGGGCAATTGGAGGGGGAGATGAACCATGAGAGACTGTGGACTCTGAAAAACAACCTGAGGGTTTTGAAGGGGCGGGGGGTGGGAGGTTGGGGGGGCCAGGTGGTGGGTATTGTGGAGGGCACGCATTGCATGGAGCACTGAGTGTGGTGCAAAAACAATGAATTCTGGTACACTGAAAAGAAATTAAAAAAATAAAAAAAAGGCCGAATAGAAATTCAAGGGGTTTGAAATAGATGATGTATCACATCCCTTTAGATTCTGCAATGCTGAGATTCGGGATAGAGTGTCCGATTATTACCGGTCATACTCACTTAGGGCTGCACCTTGTGAGACTGGTGCCTGAAACCATCTTCCTGGGCTGTCACTTACACTTGCAGATTTTTGGGGGGAAAATGTTTTATATAGTGAAGAGGAGAATGAAAACTTCTCCTCATCTTTCAAAAAGAGAAAGGAGACTCTGAATGGATTTCTCCTTTACATAGACTTCTAGCCACACTCCTAGCTTCCATGAGTAGGCTTTCTCCTCAAGCTCATGGAAAAGTTTGAGAAAAGCAGTGTTTCAGACCATCACTTAAGAGCTCTGTTTCTTTAACGGCCAAGAGAAGCAAGGATTTTTGTGGGGCATCCCTAACTCTATGAAAGAAGGGAGAACATGATCCTATTGTAGACTTGGTCAGTTTTACTGGATTTTGCAGGGCAAAACCTGTTTTATGGGGGAAGGATTGAGAGGACTAGATAAGTAAAATTACGTATATGAAAACACTTCCTAATCAGTAAAATACTACGGCAGGAATAGTAGTGGCAGAAATAAGAGAAGAATCAGTGCCACTGCCATGCCTAAAGCGGGGACTGCTAATAAAAGCCTAGAAAAAGAAGCATTAGTTTAATCCGTGGGTTAGAAAGTGACAGAGGTTGAATTCCATGGGCTTACTTTGGTTTTCCTCCCTCCTTTCCTTCCTTCCTGTTTTCTTTTATAATTTGTTTTTCGTAGATCCTTTTCAGAAGAGTAGTAGTCTTCGTATTTTGATGATAAAATAGAGAACTCTAGAGATGAGAGCATGTCTCAACAATTAGTTTTTGCTGTGCTGTAATGTACTTTGGCTCATGTCTTAAACTGGCAAGTATTATGATGCTTAATTTTTTTTCAAGTTCAGTAGCTTAGGCCTATATCTTTATTATTTTAAAAATAAACTCATTTATAGGTATTGTCTGAAATAACTATTCCAAATAGTATAATTTGGGGAGTAAATCAGTTTATATATGAATTTGAAACTAGTAAAGGACTTCAGATGGTCTTTAAACAAGGAGATATTCACAAGAGACTTCTGTATGTGCCTGAGATGTTTGCATTCTGCCTCAGTTTTCCTTTTTTTAAAAAAATACTTCATAACATAAAAGAATGACAGTATTGACAATGGCAGGAATCCATTGGGATCATCCAGAGCTCCGGCTGCTACTACAGCCCCCCTTTCTCCTCCTTCCACGAAGTTACTAGTCAGTGTCCCTGAGTAAAAACTATTGCTTGTTTTTGTTTGGATCTAGTTTAGACTCAGAAGGAAGTTGAGCCAGAGCTGCTTCCTCCATGTTCTTTGCCTGAGTCTAAAACAGCCTTATTAGTGGGGCCAATGCACGTGGCAGTTGGGTAGCCATTGCTCATCATTTTCAGCCATAGTGATGCTCCTGATGCAAAGATCTAAATTGCATATTGATTGATCTCACTACCTGTTAAATTCAAATACTGTGTAGTTCTTAAATCTAGTTGTGCATCATTATTACCTGTCATTTTACTTATTTGTTTTTTAATGGAGAAGTACAGGGGCTACTCACAGATCTGTCCAATCAGAATCAGAGGATGGGAATGGGTTGGGGTGGGGTGGTGGGGGCGGTGGTGAAAGCAACCAAATAAAAAGCCCCATAAACCTCCACACACAATCCTGATGGCCAGCCAGGGTTGGCTGATTCCTAAGATGTACTCAAGGTTAATTTTATTCAAAATCCTATATTAGAAAATAACTACTATTTAGGTTTAAATAGTTATTTACTATGAGAGAAATATATTAATGCATAATTAAGAAATGAAGGAAAAGTATTTACTCAGCCTACCCTGCACACTGTTTTTGGCTTGCTCCTACATATCCTTAGGTACATTCTTGCATTGGAGTTAATCCTTTCCCCTATCTAATAGAAATATTAATTTTATATCAATATTAATGAATTAGTAAAAATTTAATAAAAGCAATAATTTTAATGAAATAATCATATTAATTAGATTAATAAATTCAAAATTTATATTAATAAAAATGTGGAGTCTATTATTAGGTTTGCTGAACTAGAGAAACAGTAGTAAAAAGATAAGTCAAAAGGTGGCTTACTATTACATAGTAGTTCTTTTTCTTAAAGAGGCATTTAACTTTATTTATTTATTTTTGTTAAGAATGTGAAACACTGAAGTTTCACGGAGGAAGAAAGTGCCACTTCTCTTCCATATCGTATTACAATGAGTTTAGGACGAAGGAGGGTGGTGAAGAGACCGTAAAATTTTGAGGTCTTAGTAAGTCCCATGTATAACTATTTTACAAGTACAGGATTTTGGATTTGCTAAAGCAAAC
This sequence comes from Mellivora capensis, assembly GCA_004024625.1. Taxonomy (NCBI): domain Eukaryota; kingdom Metazoa; phylum Chordata; class Mammalia; order Carnivora; family Mustelidae; genus Mellivora; species Mellivora capensis. The sequence continues at coordinate 99,277 of PISX010000290.1, forward strand.
CAAAAAATTACTGGTATATTTTTAAAGACATCTACTTTTTGGCATTTTCGAGTTCTAATAATGTGATCCACTTAGCTTTTGCAGGTTAAGTAAAGAATGTAACTTTAATCTTAGAATTAAGTCTCAGAATTAAAGAAGGCAGAATCAAAATATTAGGTAATAATTTAATTAATTAAATTAATTGGGAAGTGAGTTACAGTAAAGCCAAACACTGATTTCAATAAGTCAATGGATATGGGAGGCGATTAGTTGAGTGATGTGTGCTCATTTAGTTTTTGAGTCGGTGGTCCATGGATTCATCTAACGATTCTGTTTTTTTGTGGTACAAAGCTTCATATCTGAGACTTTTAACACATCAATATATATTAAGGAGGAAGATAAAATTGAACCAGTAGGTGTCAGCAAGAACCGTAATAAAAACATTAGTCTGGTTAACTCAGCCTTTATTTTGTTCCTCAGGGATGCTTCAGTCAACCTTCAAATGATATTTCATTGGATACTTATTTGCATTTTAATGTAGAATCCTTCTTTTAGCTGTTTTAGGGAACATGCCTAAAGTATAGCAATAGCTCTAAAAAGATTTAGTTCGAAGAAAAAGATATTTGCCAAGTGCTATGAACTTTTCCTCATTTCAGTGTCTTGAAAAAACATTACCCACAAATTATCCCAAATCAAAAAAGCTTATATTTAACAGTTTACACATTTCTCTGGTTACTGCGTCCTATTTTTTTTCAATATGCCATCCCTACAAACACGTGAACCATATACATTTTATAGGAATAGGAGTAGGAATTCATAAACAATGGTCTTAATTTTGCATTGAAAATACAGCAATTTTATTCTTTCAGCATACAATTAGCTATTTTATTTTAGACCTATTCTAATTTAGTCAGGGGAAATAGTGTCTGGTTTTTTTTTTGTTTTTTTTTTGTTTTTTACAAAATTGAAAGATTTATTACTCTTCTTGTTTTCCTATAATTTTTTATTAGAAATCTTGTCTCTTTTTTCCTTCCTCTTCACTTGATGACTTGACAAAAGTACAAATCCAGTAGGCAAATATAATATCCAGTATTTTGTGATAATCTTACTAGGGCACTGTAGCTTTGGCAAGGAGCTGGGATTTTAGTCCAAGTGCAATGAGAGTGTTATGAGGTGATTTATGCTTTTAAAATATCACTGTGAAAATGCAGAAAAGAGGGCCAATGAGTAGGGTATTGTAGTAGTTCCTGGTGGAGATATAATGATACCTTCCGTGTCTTATTGTGGTGATAGAAGACCGTGGACAAATCTAAAATATATTTTGGAAATAGAACAAATGGCATTTACTGATGTGTTAGATATGGGGAACTGGGAAGTGAAGGGGGAAGAAAAGAATAAAGAATGAATTTTAGGTTTTTGATTAGACCACCTTTTCCTGAAAGAGTGATCTGCAGACTTCTGGGGATGGTGGAGGTAGAAGGTTGGGTAGGAGCCCTGAGTCTGTTTCAAGTGGTCTGTAAGATCAGACAATTTTTGTAATACTAAGACATTATTTTTTTTTAAGATTTGTTATTTATTTATTTGACAGAGAGAAGATCATAAGTAGAGGGAGCAGCAGGCAGAGAGAGAAGGGGAAACGGGCTCCCCGCTGAGCAGAGAGCCCGATGCGGGACTTGATCCCAGGACCCTGGGATCATGACCTGAGCTAAGGCAGAGGCTTAATCCACTGATCCACCCAGGCGCCCCTAAGACATTATTTCTAAGCCATTGATGTCTTAGCTTGAGTCAGTATGCACTCTAGACTGGACTAGTCTTTGTGTTGTTTAAATGTTCTGAATTTTAATAAAAAAGTGACTTTCATTTTTAGATGTCTTTGTTGAAGCATAGAGTATTATTTTTTAAAATCAAATCTTGACCTTTGAGTACATGTCTTTTAATATGTGTGATGAAATGGGAAGTACACTTAATTTAGTACTACTGCACCAAATCAAAGTTGTATCAAAGAGAAGCATTTGTGCAGTTGTTTGAAGAGCAAGCCGAGACCTGCTATTTTCATGGAGCACTGTTTTTACTTAAAGAATGACTGAAAGACAAACTTTGGTTCTTCAGACTTGGGTGCTTTGTAGACGTTTTCTTTTCTTTTTTTTTTTTTTTAAGATTTTTATCTATTTATTTGACAGACAGAGATCACAAGTAGGCAGAGAGGCAGGCAGAGAGAGAGGGAAGCAGGCTACCTGCTGAGCAGAGAGCCCAATGTGGGGCTTGATCCCAGGACTCTGAGATCGTGACCTGAACCGAAGGCAGAGGCTTTAACCCACTGAGCCACCCAGGTGCTCCCTGTAGACATTTTCTTGAAAATTAAGTGCCAGTCATTTAAAGAAAAATAGTTGACACTATTCGTCACTAATGACAAGATTCGAACTTTCGAAAGAAAAATTGGAATTTTGGAGAAGTTATATTTATCACTATGACCTTGACATCTTCCTAGTATATAAAGACTTTTCTGATGAGATTAGTTGTAGTATTAAGGAAATTTTTTTTATTTGTATAATGAAATGGTCAACATTTAGATGATCTGAGTAACCCAGTGAACTAAAATTTTCCAGATGACCAATGTGTGGTGTTACAAAACCAAGCATGAGTAAGAGTAAAAGGTCTATTCAAAGGGCAAGAGAGACCATTGGATTTTAACGTAACAGAGTATAAAAGTTCATTGATTTGAGCAGCTACATGGCAGTTAACCTTTAAGAATTTGCCACCTGTCAAGTTTGGTGTATTATCAAAGGAGACTATCCACAGTGATATCCATATTGGTTATCAAAATATTCTTCTATTTTCCAGCTGTACATTTGTATAGGACCAGATTTTTAAAAATATATTTCTGCCAAAACAACATATTTGAACTGATTGATGTAGAAGCTGCTTCTCTGAAGACAGACATTAAAGAAACTTGCAAAATATAAGACAGTGCTCTTCTGATTTTTTAAAATGTAGCTATTTTTCATAAAAATATGCATAAACATATAATAGTGTTATTGCTGTTATTTGTAAATGAATTAGTATGTATTTTAATCATTTTTCAGTCTTAATTTCAATTATGCAAGATACTGATAGAGACAAGACCCACATGAACAAAAGATCTTTGGGGTCCGCAGATAAAGAGGTCCAGAGGGGGGCCCCCCCCAGAAGCTTGAGAATTTGGGGGCCAGACCAACTGAGTAGATGATGATACATATAAAGAGAAAAAATATTAAAGGAAAAGCATTATTTTATTTTATTTTTTTGGAAGGATGGGAGATGGAATCCTCTATTCAAGGTGGTATCAGACAGTTAGTTGGATATTGGTGTTGCTAGCCCAGAGCTTAGACCATACACCTGTGGTAGAGATAGAGATTTCAGAGTAATTATATAGAGACCATATTCAAAGTCATGAGACTGGATGGTATGACTTCAGCAGAGACAACAGGTTTTTTAAAAAAATATTTTTTGTAGGTTAATTATTTTAGGAGAGGTGGAGAGTGCATGTACACATGAGTTCAGGGAGCGACAGAGGGAGAGAATCTTCAAGCAGACTCTGCACTGAGCATAGATGTGAGGTGGGGCTCAATACCCTGTCCCATGAGAGCATGAGCTGAACTAAAACCAAGAGTCAGACGCTTAACTGACTGAGCCACCCAGGTGCCCCTCAAAAAAGATTTAGGTCTTAGAGCACTCCAATATAAATGTTAGAGAGAAAAAGGAACTTAGAATAGTTATAGTGTGGGAGAAAAGTGAGAACAGTAAGAGCTCACAGAACATTTTGGGAAAGTGACATAGTTGTGTTGAAAGCAGCGTGAGGTCAAGAGGACCACGGGGGCAGCTGGGTGGCCCAGTCCGTCAAGCATCTGCCTTCAGATCAGGTCATGATCTCTGGGATCGAGTCCCATGGCAGGCTTCCTGCTCAGGAGGGAGTCTGCTTCTCTCTCTCTCCATCTCTGCCCCTCCCCACCGCTCATTCTCTCTTTTTCTCCCAAATAAATACAATCTTAAAAAAAAAAAAAAGAAGAAGATCTTGATGAGGGGCTTTTTCATCCCTTGAGTGTTGTTATAGCTTTTTAAATTTAAGGTTGTGAATTCCTCTACTCTGTCACATGGCAAGAAAGACTGCTTTCACAAATAGTGAAATCCTTTCTCTTAGCTGCTTGAAACCCAACATTAACTCTCTGGTACCAACTTAATAAAGTAAACACCATAATTTTTTTCATGAACTGACACCTCTCTGTGTTGTTAAAGTAACCCACTACTTACTACGCCGCCAATCTCCTACTACCTGCTAACTTATATTTGAAGCTACTTGTAAGGTGTTGTGCTCTGCTTTTGAGTATTTTGATGTGTTTTTTTGTCCTTCCCAGAATTCCTCTCTTCCTTGGCTCATCTAAACTTTGTTAACTTTTCCTCTTCATTATTTAAAACCCAATTTAGGCAACACCTTTTTTGGGTACCCTTTTTTGATTGAAGTTTGCCAGATTTGTCGAATTTGATCATGATTTTTCTCATCATTCACTTTAGACTTATTAAACTGTAACAAGAATTATTTGATCTTTTTATGGCAGACATACATGCATCCATTAATTAAATAAATATTGACTCAGCATCTGTTTTGTGACAAACATTGACCTAAGCCCTGGGGGTACAGCTATGGATGACACATATAGGTCCCTGCAACATGGAATTTATAATCTAGAAGACTGAATTCATAATTAACATATTTTATATCTTAAGATGTGTTTTTATTTTATTTAGGAGATTAGTAGAAAGATAAAATATGAATGTTTTTGGCCTTTGAAAATATGATAGTGGTATGAAACCAATATATAACCGTTGACATATTCTTATTTTGTAATAGCATGAAGAATCTAGTGACACATGTTAGATACTATGCAAAGAAAACTCTGTTGCTTTTTATTCATTGTACTTATTAAGCTTACATGAAATATGAAGACTTCATACAGACATTAATTTTCTAAGCAGGGGCTTTTTGACATTTGTCAGGAATACAGTAGAAGTGAGTTCCCTGTTATGTAGATGTTAGATTAAATTACTCATATGGTTTCTTTGAGTTTATTGTTTTTTGTTTTTTGTTTTTACTTTGGCTTCCTTCATAATTTTATTGACTTACACATTGTCATTCAATAGTATGATAAAACCCACTTTATTATAATCTAGCACAAACTTCTCAGGTGTGTTCTTGGTATTAGTCAAGCTGTGGGATATTAGAAAATGTTACACAAAGAAAACATTTTATGATTAAATAAGTTAAATATAAGTGAGGTTTTCAGTGAATTTGTTTTTTATCCGTTTCAGGCCTGCTTGGATCCTTTAGTGTGCTGGCATTTATTATGATGTTCTAAGAACAATTTATATAGCAAGTAATATTTCACAGAGGTCTTTGACCTGGAAGTCCTTTTTTTCATGAATGTTTTTGAAACTATCTATGGGACACTAGATGTGAAATGCTGATTTTAGTGATTTAGATTTCACAGTAAAAGATACTCTAATTCATTATTAGAGTTCTCTTTCTCTTTCCCTCTCCTCCTCTCCTTGGATCTAACACTATATAAAATCCAGCCTAGAAATAGAAAATATGGTTATATGTCATGACTAAATGATGTTCATCCCAGAAGTGAATACCGGCTTAACATTCAAAAATGAATCACCATACTTGAACATTTTAACAAACAAACTGTATAATCATCTCAGATACAGAAAAAGCATTTGACAAAAATTTAACATCTATTCTTTATAAAATCACTTAGCAAAGTAAGAATAGAAGGGCCCTATCTCAGCCTGATAAATTAAGACATCTATGAAGAATGTGTATCTTTCATTCATATGAAAAATGCTTTTGTAAGGGAGCATATTTTTCTAAAATATATCTCTTTGGCATTTTGATTATTTTAAGCTGGTTATTTATTTTTAAAAAGATTTTATTTATTTATTTGACAGAGAGAGATCACAAGTAGGCAGAGAGGCAGGCGGAGAGAGGGGGAAGCAGGCTCCCCGCTGAATAGAGAACCCAATGCGGGGCTAGATCCCAGGACCCTGGGATCATGATCTGAGCTGAAGGCAGGGGCTTAACCCACTGAGCCACCCAGCCACCCCAAGCTGGTTATTTTTAAGATGCTGCAAACATAGAAGTTCTGAAAACTGAGTATAAGTTACCCTTTTATGAGACATTTATATTTATAAGAAAAATCTCCAATAGTAAGATGTCTCCCTTGCTGTACCAGGAAGAGAGTTTGACTCAATTTCTAGAAACTATTACTGATAGAGATGGCAATGAGTTGATCTGCATAACAACCTTACTCTTGTTTATTGTGCTTTTCCTGGTAACCTCCCATAACTGAGTCCCAACATCTTTTGTCTTTAGCTAAAGATGGTATTTAAGTTGATAGCTTTGACTGTTTGGGGGAGTTGCCCAATTTTCCTGAGTTGCTTCTATATATATAGGAGGTACATATTTTATCAGACTTTTCTCCTGTTACTCTATCTCATGCCAATTTGATTCTTACAGCAGCTAGAAGAATCTTGAACAGTAAAGGAAAACTTTTCCTTCCCAACACTTTCTTCCTGCTAGGAGCAATAAAAGAATGCCTACTCTCTACTTAGGTTCATTGCACTGGAAGTTCTAGTCATTAAAGTAAGGCAAGGATCCCCCCAAATCTACTTGGACTAATAAGTGAGTTCAGCAAGTTTGCAGTATGTGCAGGGTTGCATGTGTGTTTATGTATATATATGTTGTCATTTGATATATGGCAAGGATGACATAGTTGTAGTGTTGTGGGGGCTGATCATTTCAATATATGATTTGAACCCAATTGGATATCCATATAGAAAAAAGCCAAATATTGACTTTACCTTGTATCATACAAAAATTTAATTCCAGGTCAATTATAGATCTAAACTTGAAAGGTAAAACAATAAAGCTTATGTTAGAAGATAATGTATGAGAAATTGAAGTATAGGAATAATTCTTATATAGTACACAAAGATATTATAAAGGAATGATTGATTAGACCATATTAAATTTATGAAATTCTGTTCATTAGTTAATTGAAAGATGCCATTAGAAAGGCTTTAAAAAAGACAAGTTACAGAATGGAAGGAAATATTTACAAATAGTCATTTTTTAACCGTTTTTTTAAAGAGTATAATGAAGTGAGGATGTGTTTTAGTTTCTCTGTTAATCCCATTTAAATGGATCCTAGTTTTTCAACCCTTACATTATATTTTAGTTATAAAATAACACTTGTAAGGAACCTAGAAATAATTGATGTGTAGAAAAATTGTTGTTGGGTGGAGCAATAGCTATGTCTTATTTGTAGTTCAGTTCTTGAACTACAGTAGGTGCAGTAGGTGACAGAATTAGTTGTAGAGGGGCACCTGGGTGGCTCAGTGGGTTAAGCCTCTGCTCAGGTCATGATCTCAGGGTCCTGGGATCGAGCCCTGCTTCCTCCTCTCTCTCTCTGCCTGCCTCTCTGCCTACTTGTGATCTCTCTCTCTGTCAAATAAATAGATAAAATGTTTTTTTTAAAAAAAAGAATTAGTAGTAAACATAGAATTAGTGACATAGAATTAGTCTTCAGTTTATGTTAACTGAGTTATGGCTGAGTGTATGCATACAAAGTATGCATACTTCACATACTTTACAAAGTATGCATAAAAAAGTAAACCCCCTGGTAGGAGGACTGGCCTTTTAAGTTTAAACCTAAAAATTACAGTAAGAAGTATGGTTGGACATACATAACAAAAGTACTAACATTTTTAGAATATGAAGATGAGGTGCATTTTAGAATTGTAGAACATTTATGGGAAGCTTATGGTAATTATCTTTGCATATTGCATGGGGAAGGGAAGCCTGGTCTGTGGGGTTTAATGGAGAAGAGAGAATTTCATCTCATAAAATAGGATTTTCTAAGCACATGATATTACTTTGGAGAAGTGGACTTAGTTGAGACGGTGAATACCTTTTGTTTTAGCTAAACAGAGCTTGGATTTAACAAATGACAGTTATAAGAGTATGGGATATCTTAATGGATGCTTTTTGAAACATTAGGTAAATCCAATATTTGAATGCAAGCCTTAGACATATGATGAGCAACATGACTTGGTAATGATTATGTCATTTAAATTACAACTTTATATTTTTGCAGAGTTCTAAAGTTCCTGTTGCTTCAGACAATGGATGAGCAATCACAAGGAATGCAAGGGCCACCTGTTCCCCAGTTCCAACCACAGGTAATTTCTTCTAATGAAGGCTGGCGTGTGTGTGTGTGTGTGTGTGTGTGTAAAAGTTCCTTTAAGAAATAAAATAGCCCCCCAAAATGCTAATTATGAATTCCAAGTTTTAGTCAGAATTGTGTATATTTCTTTTCTTTTTTAAAAAAATATTTTATTTATTTGACAGACAGAAATCACAAATAGGCAGAGAGGCAGGCAGAGAGAGAGAGGAAGGGAAGCAGGCTCCCCGCGGAACTGAGAGCCCAACACGGGGCTCGATCCCAGGACCCTGGGATCATGACCTGAGCCGAAGGCAGAGACTTTAACCCACTGAGCCACCCAGGTGCCCCAGAATTGTGTATATTTTTAAATATTGTTTTATAATACTTAATTCTCATGAACAAACATTAAAAAGCTGGCAGCTTTAGATTTTGACTTAATTGAATGACCTGTAGGCTTTGAGAGTTAATATTAGACTTACAGAAAAAAGAACACACATGAGGCTGTGCCCAGCTTGTGGGGATGCCTGTGTATTTGGTTCCGTCTTTGCTTTGGCTGGCTGATCTGCCTTATCCACAACTGCCTTCCATTATTGCTACTTTTCTCATGTTCTCTGACGTGTAGTATGTTTCTCCTGTTAGGTGGTTGCTTGCTTTTTTGTAAAATGAAATGAAGTAAAAGGAATACTTCCCATTATACAAAGCTTCCCATTAAGCTCAGGGTGTAATGGTATGGTTGCAATCACAAACACCCCCATATAGGGGCAAAACCTCATTTTTATTGTCATTCATAAAAGCCATATTTCTCCATTTTGTGTATGAGGCATTCTGTAATATGTCTCAAATTTACTCTGCTTATCTTATCTCAGTTTTGCTTAGATAGTAATTCTGAAATTGTTGGAAGAATTGATTGATGTTCTTTCAAATGAGTTCTGTAGTCATAGGTTGGGGGTACTTGGACTGACAGTTACTTTATGACTATCCTTGCTCAGAGCCTTTCTTATTCTAATGTGCATTTTAAATTTCCAAGAGGACATAGGGTGTAGTGTTTTTTTACCTTTATTTGACTGTGGGACCCCAGTGAGACTTTTTTTAAAGTGTCTGTTGACTTCTTCCAGGGTCGGTGTCTAAAACACAGTCCTGAAAATACTGCCTACATGTACACCACCTTTTCTGCCTCTGTGATTTTGTTCACTTGGCACCTTCACTTGTCTCTCCAACTTTTGAACTCCTGCCCATCTTTCAAGCACTACCTAAAATGCCATTTCTATCATGAAGTTTTTTCTGATTTTCTGAATGTAATATCTTTTCTTGGAAACCTGATGATACATATTCTTTATATGTCTTACGGTATTTCTGACACCTTTGTGTTATTTTATGTGGACATTTTCTTGTCTCTACCGGGTTAAACTCTCTTTGAGGAAGAGGACTTTCTCTTACTTTGGTACTGTACTTCCTTCCATGGAGCAGGGCCTCCACAAGAATGCGTAATTGAGGCCAACCAGGGACTCGCTCAAATGAAGATGTTTAAATTAGCCCTTTACCTAATTGAATTTTACATTGCTTTTCCTTGTGATACTCACCTGAATTCTCTGTATTCAGAAAAGAGACCCTTCAGCTTAATATAAGGGCAATATTTTAATTTTTTTATTTTTAAGTTTTGAATTAAATTCCGGGTTGTTAATATACAGTGTCTAATATTTTAATTTCAAGATGGTTGTTTTGTAAGATCTACTGCCTGTATTTTGTGTTCTGGTCATAAATTACCAAGATTGTACTAAGCAACTTCTATCAAATAGGTGTAAACACATCCTAGTGCCCATTTTACACATCTAGGCAAACACTGTTGTTTCATAGTATGCTGTGTCTAGTGAAGACAGTAAAAGAAGCACTTCTGAAAATTAGATGGTTCATGTTATGATTTTGAAATCCACAGTTTGGAACAGCCTTTAGTTTCAAAGGGGGGGGGAAACACTTTCATTTTTGCCTCCTACTGAGTCACCAACCAGGAAAGGTCGGAGTGGCAGTAGGAGGCAAACATGAAAGTAATTGTTTTCCTATGAGACACAAGGCTGCCGCACAGCATACATTACAAGATTATATATGCGGTTCTGCATCTCTTTTCACACTGTTCCCTTTAGTTTATGCCTCCTGCTGCTGCTCCTGTGTGGGTGGACCTCTCTCCCTGTTGGAAGCAGGCAAGTGTCATCCCAGGTTCTAGCTGCCTGTGGCAAGTGGGGGAAGGGAGAAGGATTTTTCCCCCTTCTCTGCACTGATAGTGTGAGATAGTGAAAGAAAAATTACCTGACAAGAGCTTATAGACGTGATTGCTTATTAGGTCTGTGAAAAATGTTACTGCTCTCAGTAGTGTTATTTTAAAGGGCTGGGAAAGGACAGTGTCTGCCCGGGGTTGACAACCTTCTTTTGTTTTGTTCCACACCATTGGCCTGAATAAGGGAGGTGATATGGCAACATATGGTTAGCCAAGTGACTTCTTTCACTTTTGTCATGCTAATATCAGTGTGGAGATAAACAGAAATCAAGGGAAGTCAGCTTTTTAAGTGTCAAATACCAATTATATCCTGTTATAATGATGAGTGATGTGTATTCTTGGCATATCTTTCCTTTCCTTGTTCCAAGATGAATGCTCTAACCCCAAAATGCATAATATATGGTCTTATCTTTAATATAGGAGTTTCTTTCTTTTTTTAGATTTTAGATTTTCGATTTTCGTTTTAGATTGTGAGATTTATGTCTTTTTTCAAATGTGTTTTTCTATTATTGCCATTCTCTTGAACTTAGGGAAAATTTGTCCTCTCAGCTTCCATTTTTTTCCCCTTCCCTTCCTTCTTTCCTTCTTTGATTTCCTCCATGAAAGCCTCGAAGGTACTGCAAGGATTTTGACTAAATTTGATTCTATATATTCTTACTGCTTTAGAACTCCTGTTTGTGGAATAATGGATTTGGCTTAATTTTTTTTAAAAAAAGACTGTGTACAATATAATGATAGATAAATAGTAAAATCTTTGCTTTCAATTGTGAGACTAGTTTTTAACAAGGAACGTTTACAACTGACATTTTGTGAGAATTTTGATTTATGGGCATTGATTGAAGAGGGCTGTGGTACATTCACATTTTTATCATAAATGTAAATATAGAACAATTATTAATCAGTACAGTCCTAATGATTTCTGGGAGTGGTTAGAAGGGGAATAATTTTTTTTTTTTAAGATTTTATTCTGATTTTTATTTGACAGACAAAGATCACAAGTAGTCAGAGCTGCAGGCAGAGAGAGAAGAGGAAGCAGGCTCTCCGAAGAGCAGAGAGCCCGATGCAGGGCTTGATCCCAGGACCCTGGGATCATGACCTGAGCCGAAGGCAGAGGCTTTAACCCACTGAGCCACCCAGGCGCCCTGAAGGGGATTAAATTTTAATTGCAATACTCTTCAGGGCTTAAATTATAATTATTACTTGTAAATTTGTAGATAACTAGTGTAACACTTTGGCTACCTCTGAAGGAGGGAGAGTACCCCACATTTACAGGTAGAAAAATAGACAGTTTTTGTTTTATAGCTTGGAAGGTATGAAAATCTTGTCTTGCTTTTTTCCAATCCAGGCAGTAGGGTAGACTGACCATTCCTTAAAGCTTCATGGAAGCCCAAACTACAGTCCACTTGTGCTTTTTGCATCTCTGTGAAAGGAATGTGAAGAGTTAAGATGAGGTTTACCTCATAGCATGTCAAGCTAGTAATCCGGGTGCACTGTGGGCCTGAGCGATGCAGCCCCAGTAGACTTTGTTGAGTGGATAGGATTTTTGGACATGAGAACTGTATTACCTTCCTCTGTCTTTAGCTTATCTTAGAGAATTACTTTCTTTGTGAATTAAGGTCATCATTTAGCTTCTTTTGATAAATTGATTTTGCCAAGGCATCTTTCTTACAGCGTCGAGTAGAGCTTCTATTTTGGGGAGTCTTTATATGTAATGTTCTCCTTTTAACAGTTTAGTTCATTGAATAACATTATTGATAAAGGTACAAGAGAATGAGCAGCAGCTGTTTTGAGGAAAGAAGACTCTTGCCATGGTTTAAAGTCATGACCGTGAACTTCAAGTAACCCTTAATTATATATGTCAGCAGCCATATCCTGAGTGCCTCGGCTCCCTCACTTCCTCAGTGACGACTTCATCTTTTTTCTCCTCAGCTCCCAATACTTTCTCCCCCATGCCCACTCAGCTAATGCCCTTGCTTCCTACTTCACTTAAAAAAACTGAAACAATCAGAAGAGATCGCCCACAGACTCCTGCCATGGATATCCTCCTCCCAGAACCTTGTATACTCCTGTGATCTGCTTTTTCTGTTATCAGGTGAACTAAGCCAACTGTTCTCAAAGGCCAGAGCTCCCATGAGCCCCAGATCCCATCTCCATCTCCTGCTTATTTCAGCTTTCTCTGCTGAGTCCGTCCCGTTACATACTATTGTGCTGTTATTTCTTCCATCAAACAATAAACTGGAACAAACAAACTCAAAAAACAGCTTTTGAAGTCCTTCTTCTCTCCAGCTGTTGACCTATTTCTCCGCTGCCTTTTATTGTAAAATTCCTAGAAAGATTTATTTGTAGTTTTGTCTCATTTCTCCTTTCAGTCCCTGAAATGTACTCCAATTCAGCTTTCTCCATGACAATTCTGCTGAAACTGCTCTTGCCAGGATTGTACTTCCCATGTTGTTCAGTCCAGCTGTCTGTTCTCAGGCCTCGTCTTCCTGACTTACCAGCTACATTTGATAGCGTCGATCATCCTTTCTTCTTTGAAGCCTGTTCATTGCTCAGTTTTGAGAACTTTTTCTCTTGTCTTAGTGGTCCCTCATTTGCTGATTGTTCCTCACCTGAACCTCTAAACAGTTCGGGATTCTGAATATGATCTATATGCTGGTGACTCTCAGATTTATATTTCAATGCAGACCTGTGTCCGGAATTCCAAACTCATGTGTCCACTTGGATACTTGACATCAGATTTGCATGCCCCAAACCTAACATGCCTGAAACTGACCTCTAAATATTCCTCCTAAAACTGTTCTATCTACAGTCTTCTCTCTCTCTCTCTCTCAATCTCTTTTTCTCTTAAAAAAAAAAAAAAGATTTTATTTATTTGAGAGAGAGCATGAGCTGGGGGAGAGGGAGAAGCAGGCTTCCTGCTGATCAAGGAGCCGGACGTGGGACTCAATCCTAAGACCCTAGGATGACCTGAGCCGAAGGTAGATTCTTAATCGACTGAGCCACCCAGGTACCCGGCTACAGTCTTTTCTATCACAATTAGTGGGAGGTCCATTTTTTCATTTGCTAGGCTACAATTTTTAGAGGCATTACTGACTCCCTCACATCCCAGTCATCTAATATCTAATCTGTTAATAGATTCCATAGGCTCTATCTTTAAGATATATTTAGAATCAGAATACTTCTTACTCTCTGCTACCACTCTGGTCAGAATTATTTTAACTTTTCACATACCTTATTGTGATAGCCTCCCACTTGGTCTTCGCTTCCCCCCCACCCCTTGCCTCTCTTTACTCTCAACGCAGAAGACATTATAAAATTATACAAAATTTAAATATAAAATATAACATAGTCAAGTGTTGATGCCTGTTTAAAACCTTCTAGTAGTTTCTCATCAGCTTGCTCACTCATATTCTTCAAGTATATATTTAAATATCACATACTTTGATCATTCAGTGAAAATTGAAATTTCATTCCAACACAGTATGCCTTTGCTGCCATATTTTTTCTCCATGGATTTATCACCTTAGCACTCTTTATTTTGTTCATTGTCATTGTTCTGCTAGAGTATAAGCTTTATCCCTAGTGCCTAGAATAGTACCTAGGCACATAGTAGACATTCAGTAAATATTTTTGAACAAATATAAACTTGGTGTGAAATTGATCAATTCTCTAAGCACCACCTTTTTGAATATGAATATTAAAATATCCAAGTATCTACAGATTTTCTCTTTCATTGTACAACTAACTACTTACATCCCTCATTTCTTATTGAACTTTTTTTTTTTTCTTTCACTTCTTTGTTTTTAACTGGAATGTACCTCTTTCCCCCAAGGACACTGGTTTTTCCCCTTAACTGTCCCAAGCAGAGTCTACTTGTTCTCTAATAGCCATAAAACGTAAGGATCAGGAGGAAGCAAGAGCTGTACTGAGGCTTCTGCTTCCCATCTAAAGGATTTTCACCTTTCTGATAGCTGTTATCTTCTTATCACTCCTCATCACTCCTCACATTAGTTGAAAACTTGACCACCTGGCTCACTGTCTTACCACCTTCATCCTGCTTTTGTCTAGGGTAGTGGTATGGCTGCTACTATTGGCAACTACTGATTATTGAATTCTTAAAATACACCTTCCTTGTGCTAAGCATTTTGAATACATTGCCTCATTTATTTCTAATGGATAACACACAGAGCATTATTTTTCACACTTTACAAATAAGAGACTGAGGCTCAGACTAATTAACTAATCTGCCCATGGTAACATAGCTAGTTAGGGTAGAGCTGGGATTTGACCCATGGTTGTGTGACTCCAAGCCAGTGATTCTTTAGCTTTTGCAGAGAAAGTTCCTCATATATTTCCTGGCCAATTTGATCTTAATCACCATGACCCTTAATATTTTTATAGGTACCTCAAGCTCTTAGTCTTCAAGATGAAATTTATTATATTTTTGCCCAAAATTGCCTTTTTGCTTGTGATTATTACCACCATCCATCTGGTTGACCAAACTACAAACAAGGGAATCTCATATCTTATGTTTAGGCGGTTTCCATGTTCTCTTGATTTTATTTCTTAAAAAGCTATCAGTTCTGCTGATTCTCTACATCCTGACTTGACTACTCTAGTTAAGATTATTGTCACCTTTTGCCTGGGTTATTGCAGGAACTTTATGTAACTGAGCTCTTTACCTTTCATTTAACCATTTCTAGTTCATTCTTTACATTGTAGCATGACTTATCCTTTTAAAGTGTACATTTCATTATCTCATGCTCCTTAAAGGGCTGCCCCCCCTTTTTTTTTTTTTTAAGATTTTATTATCCAACAGAGAGACAGAGAGAGAGGGAACACAAGCAGGAGTAGTGGGAGAGGGAGAAGCAGGCCTCCTGCAGAGCAGGGAGCCCAACGCGGGACTCGATCCCAGAATCCTGGGATCACGACCTGAGCTGAAGGCAGATGCTCAATGACTGAAACACCCAGGTGCCCCTAAAGGGCTGCTTTTTTAAATCACTCTTAGGGTGAATTCTGTATTTCCTTTTATGATTTAGAAGGTCTTGCATCATCTTGTCTCCTTTTACTTCTCCAACTACATTTTGTGTCATTTCTTACTTTGGACTCAGATTCAGTCATGTCTTGCTTATACGATGCTATTTTTCATCTCCAAGTCTAAGGTAGCAAGGTAATTGTATTCAAAGATATTTAGTCACTAATGGAACACAGTGAGCATAAAAGTTCATTATAATGAACTTTTATGAATATATGAACAAGTTCAATATTTGCAAATCAATCAATGTGTTACATCACATCAATAAGAGAAAGGATAAGAACCATATGATCATATCAGTAGATGCAGAGAAAGCATCATGCTCATTGGTGAAAAACAGTTTTCCCTTAAGGTCAGGAACAAGGCAAGTATGTCCACTCCCACCATTTTTATTCAGAGTGGTACTGAAAGTCATAACCATAGCAATCAGACAAGAGAAAGAAAGTAAAGGCATCCAAATTGGTAAGGAAGAAGTAAAACTTTGACTACTTGCAGATGACCTGATACCACATATAGAAAACCCTAAAGACTCCACCAAAAAACTGTTAGAACTGATAAATTAATTCAGTGAGGCCACAGGATACAAAATCTATATACAGAAATCTGTTGCCTTTCATACACTAATAACGAGGCAGCAGAGAGAGACATTAAGGAAACAACCCTATTTACAGTTGTACCAAAAATAGTAAGATACCTAGGAATAATCTTAACCAAAGAGGTGAAAGACCTGTACTCTGAAAACTATTAAACATTGTTGAAAGAAATTGAAGATAACACAAAGATATGGAAAGACATTCCATGCTCTTAGATTGGAAGAACAAATATTGTTAAAATGTTTATACTGCATCTACTGATTTAATGCATCCGTGTCAAAATACCAACAGCATTTTTCTCAGAAGTAGAACAAACAATCCCAAAATTTGTATGAACCTAAAAGAACTCGAATATCCAAAGGAATCTTGAAAAAGAACAAAACTGAAGGTATCACAATTCCAGACTTCAAATTACATTACAAATCTATAATAATCAAAACAGTATGGTACTGGCACAAAAATAGACACATGGATCAATGGAAAAGAATAGAAAACCCAGAAAGAACCCTCCAATTATCAACTAATCTTTGACAAAGGAGGCAAGAACATGCAATGGGAAAAAGACAGTTTCTTCAACAGATGGTGTTGGGAAAACTGGACAGCAACATGGAAAAGAATGAAACTGGACCACTTTCTTATACCATACAAAAAAATAAACTAAAAATGGATTAAGGGCCTTAATATGAGGCCTGAAGCTTTTACAAATACTAAAAGAGAGCACAGGCAGTAATTTCTGTGACATTAGGTATAGCAACATTTTTCTAGATATGTCTCCTGAGGAAAGGGAAACAAAAGCAAAAATAAACTATTGGGACTACATCAAAATAAAAAGCTGCACAGCAAAGGAAACAACCAACAAAACCAAAAGACAATCTACTTGAATAGAAACAGATATTTGCAAATGACATTTGTTAAAGAGTTAGTATTGAAAATAAAGAACTTACACAACTCACCCATACCTGAAGGATATAAAAAGACCCCAAAAAACTAATAATTCAATTAAAAAATGGGCAGAAGACATGAACAGATATTTCTCCATAGAAGACATATAGATGACTAATGGACACATGAAAAGATGCTCAACATCACTCATCATCAGGGAAATGTGAATCAAAACCACAATGAGATATCACCTCATATGTCTCAGAATGGCGAAAATCAAAATCCTAAGAAATAAGAGTTGGCAAGAGTGTGGAGAAATAGGAAACCTCTTGCTCTGTCGGTGGGAATGCAAACTGGTGGCGCCACTATGGAAGTCAGTATGGAAGTTCCTCAAAAAATTAAAAATAGAATTACCCCATGGTCCAGTAATCATACGCTTTACCCAGAAGATACAAAAACACTAATTTAAAGGGTCAATCACCCCTGTTTATTGTGGCATTATTTATAATAACCAGATTGTGGAAGCAACCTGAGTGCCCACTGATGGGTGAATGGATAAAGAAGAGGTAGTATATATGTACAATGGAATATTATTCAGCCATAAAAAAGATTGAAATCCTGCTGTTTGCAAGTACATGGATGGATTTAGAAAGTATAGTGCTAAGTGAAATAAGTCAGAGAAAGACAGATACCATAGGATTTCAAACATATGTGGTTTTTAAGAAACAAAATAAAACAAAGGGGGAGAAAAAGACAAACCAAGAAACAGATTCTTAACTATAGAGAACAAAAACAGATGGTTATCAGAGAGGAGGAGTGTGGGGGGATTAAGAGTAACTTACCTTGATGAGCACTGAGTAATATATGGAATTGTTGAATCACTGTTTTGTACATCTGAAATGAATATAACATTGTATGTTAAGTACACTGGAATCAGAATTTTTAAAAATTGTCATTACATTTAGGATATCTTTGTATTTTCCTTTATATCATTATTGTGTGAATATTATGACTTTTTCATGGGACTGTGATTACGTTTCCAACAGCTTTCTCATTAAGTATTCATAAAGCAAATATTTCTTATATTTAGAAATTTTGATAAGTACCTTTTTTATCAGCCACATTTATATAGAATAAATTTAATTATGCATCATTTCTTTTTCTTTCTTGACTGGATCTCATTTAAGTATAGATCAAGGGGAGGTAGATCAAGGCAGAACAAAGAGATGGAGGAGGAGTTTCTAGGAGAGTTGTGATAGGGTGTCCAATAGAGGGTATGGGGGATACCTGGAACCAATTAACACTAACTTCCAGAACCAATGAATGGGTGAGATTGAACAGTGAATTAGATTGCCCAGAGTGAATGAATAAAGTGAGAAGGCCAAGGATAGTACCTTGTGGAACATAGAAGCATAGAAGAGTTGCTGGAAGGAAACAGGGACTGGCTATGTAGTGTGGTGGTTGAGAGCATGAACTGTGAAGACAGATTGTCTAGGATGAATTCTCAGATCTCTCATTTTCTTGCTATGTGATGGAGAGCAAGTTATTTAACATCTATAAAACTTAGTTATCAATATATGAAAAGAATATTCACTTCACAGAGTTGATAGGGAGCTTTCTTTTAGTATGGTACTTAGCACATAGTACTCATTAGTTGATGGTGATGAGGACCACATCAACCATGACTATGTTAGTGACAGCTTTTTGCCATTAATTATTTGGCCCATAGATTTCTCTACCCACTGATTGTTTGTATATCACATTATAATCTTACTAAATCTAAATGTAATCTAAAAATTACATTTATATTGCCTATGTTCTGCCCAAATTGCCTCTCCTTTTGCCTTGTTTATCCTAGTAAATGGCATCAAGATTTGTCTGCGTGCTCAAGCCAAGAATCTATGACTTATTCTTGATTTCTCTCTGCCCCTCACTTCCTATATTCAGTTCATCAGCTGTTCCTTTGACTCTATGTCAAGATTATATCCTGATTCCAGCTGTTGTCATTTCTCACTATAATTCCCAGGTCAAGTCCGTTACCTATGTCTAGTCCCCCAGCTTCCACTCTAGCTTTACTCATCCTCCTCTCCAGTTCCTTTTCCATGCAGCACAGTGACTTACCTTGTAAAAGGTATAGTAGATCAGAGCACGCTGCTTCCTGTGTAAACCTCAGACTCCTCACTCTAGCCATCAGAGCGCTATGTAATTTTGTCAGTCCTTACTTACCTCCTGAGCCTCATTCCTTACCATTGTCCCCCTTGACAGCCACACTGTCCTTTTTACACCATCATTTTTGAGACATTTTCTCCAGCTGTTCTTTCTGCTGCTTCCTTTCCTTGGGGTCTTTTAATTACAATGTAAATGTCACCTCCTCAGTTAGGTCATCCCTGAATTACCCAATCTAAAATAACCATCTTCTCATTTTCTGTATGTCACCCTATTATATTTCTCTGCATAGTACTTAAGAATGTGGAATAAATATTAGTATACTATTATGTATATGTTTACTTTCTTTTTGTTGTTTTTGTATTATGTATGCATTTGTTTATATCTCCTCCCCTGTTAATACTTGTGGCATAAACGAATAAACTTCAGAAAACCCCTTCCCTCTATTTCTCCCTGTCTCTCTCTCTGTTCTCTTAGTAAGAAACTTTTCCTTGCCATATTTAATTTTTCCAGGTATAGCTGATGGTGCTCATGGGCGGAGTGGGGGAAATGGGAATATCTTTGTCATTAATCAACTATTCTGCTCATGATAAGGTGGCAAAGATAGTATTTTTGGTTACATAATTTAGATACAAGTAATTATTATGCTAGGAAGTATAACTAATGATGATTAAATGATACAAATACTAGGGTCTTATAAATGTTTAGCTAGATAATTAGTTACATATGGTCACTCATTTTCTTTTGCTACAATGAATTCCCTCCTTTGGTAAAAAGCCAGTAGTAATGATTAATGGCATATTGTTCAAACTGGTGCAAATCTCCAACACTTACTAAACTTTAGGAATTGGTTACCTTTGAAATAGTTCAAGAAATTCTAGGGAGGTGATTGTTCAAATGTGGAAAAAGCATGGAGGTAATTGTGGAAAAAGCCTTTGCTGGCGCATGTGGTGGGTTTTTTTTTTTTTTTTTATGTTGTTGTTGTTGTTTTGGTTTCCAGTGAGGTTTATAGAAAATAATATTTGACAGAGTTGTATTAAATATTGTTAAAAGGCTGTTCTAGTTTGAGTAGATTGGTGATGAGTAATACCATTTTCAAGACCAGAGCATGAATTTTATTGCTAAGTAAAATTGGAGAGCATTTTGAAGTTTGTTACTCTTAAATTTTGGAGAAATCCAATAACATTAATACAAAATATAAAGCAGTTTATTAACTTGCATAATTGATAATCTGAAAACCACCAGTGAGGGATAAATTTGCAATAAAAATGAAAACTTTATTAATGATGTTAAATATTGTAATTAATACTGGGTTGTATATTAGATCATTGATAACAATACCACTAGGAATTATCAAGATATAATTTTCTCCCTGGGGAGTTTATTGAGTCCATGCTGTGACTCTTCTAATTTCCCGAGAGAGAATTGTCATCATAATGTTATCCTGAATCATCTTATTGCTCATTAAGTGTCCTTGCCTTCAAATTTAAAGCAAGTTAAAGAAATTAATTTAGTCCTAGAAAATCATTGTTTAAAGAGTCTGCACCTGTAAGACTAAGAGCCACTAGCACAACAGAATAATTTTTATTTTAAAAAGAGAAGTTTTATATGAAGGAAGCAGTAGAAGTTAATCCCAATTAGTAAGATCTTACAGGATTAGAATGCATTCAGATCAACAAGAGGTGCATTAGTAAGAAACCGGAACATTTAGGGTGTTATATAAAGCCTCATTCACTCCAGGGTTTGTTTCCTTAGTTGTTATCTATAATTTTGAATATTTATTTTATGTTTCTGATACTTCAGAATACTTTTATAATATAACCTGTTAGTATATGGATTCAGGAATGTTATGAGGCTAAACATAATAATTTGCCACAAAAATGTAAGATAAATGCTTCCAAGAACAGTTTTAATTATGCTCTTTAAGTCAAGAATTATGGGTGTCTTATGGTTAGTAATTATGAGATAAAGTAATATTGAGAAACAACTTATATAGGCTTATAGTTATGTTACCCATGTTAATTAGTTACGTTTTAAGACTTCTTCCAAAAATTAATTTGTTTGAAAGTACTTCTGCGGGGTATGTAGTCTTTATCTCAATAATTCTAGAAGATGCTGTATACTGAATTAGCCATGCCCTTTCTCAGTTTTCTTTTGTCATGAAGCCAGACAGTTTCAGACTCACAGGGTTTATGAGCTTTGAACGAGTTATTCTCCTCTTTCACGTGCCTGCAGTTTTAAACTTCATTTTAAGCATGTTCTAACCAGATAACCAGATTGTAAACATGGTGTTTTTTGGTACTAAATGCCCTTCTCTCAATAATTGTTAAAAGGACATTGGGCAGCATAACTGTTGTTGGACCCACTGTATTGTCACCTAAGTAGCCAATACCCAAGTGATAAATGAGGTATCCCAGTTGGAAGGCAGAGCACAGGGTGGGGTGATACTAAGAACTAGTAAGTATGCTCTTGGCATTGGGAAATCTAGCAGCAAACGAGAGGACATTAAAGGAGGCTTTTCAAACACATGTTAGAGTGAGTTGGTGGAACATTGTCACTGCTGGTACTCTTGGGGAAAGGAAAGTCTTCTTTGATACTGAGTATGTGCTCTGTGCTTGGCTCTGTCCTAGGTACTTTATAATCATAGTTTCACTTGGACACAATTCTTTGGGTAGGCTTACCCCTATTTTACAGAAGTAGGAAACAAGGTTTGGGTAGCTTCCTGCACAAAAAGACACTGAGCATCAGAGCTGGGATTTGAGCCTAGGTCTTGCCGATTAACTCCAGAACCTCTGCCTTTTCTAAGGGGCTATTTGCGAACTCCGTGGATTCTTTTGTAATGCCATGCCTAGTCAGGCTTTGGAGCAAGATTGATTTGAAACACAGTGTTTAATGCTTCCCATAGTACTCTAATGTGGATCGTGAATTATGACTAAGTGTCCTTTAATAGGGAGGAATAAGGGAATTCTTTGTTTCACCTGTGGGGAAGCTGTAAGAGGCAGAGACAGTTGCCTTGCTTTGTGGGACTGAAGTTTTTTCCACTGCACCGTACTGCATCTCTGCCTGCTTCTACTCAGAGCCTCTCAGTAGTTACAATCATGCAGTATGTATTTAAAGCCTTTTCCATTAAGTTCTTTCGGTTGCATTCACTTATTTAGTAAATACTGATTATCTAGTTCATGTCAAAACCACCTTCATGGCATCTGGATACAAAGATAAAACGTGGTTTTTGGCTTTGAGAAAGTCAATTATGTGGAGGGAAAATACATATATGTGAACCAATAATTAAATCCAGTGAGATCCAGAAACTTGCTCAGTGCCGGAGTTTGTACAGCTGTTGGTAGAGTTGAATGAGTACTGTCAATTGCTATGGAAGGAGCCAGTAAGGCTGCCCACAAGCCGGAGATGATTCCTTAGAAGGCTGGCAGTGGAATCTCAAAGATGAGTTGTGGTTTGCCAGGTGTGAAGAGCAAAGTAATTTAGAAGGCATGGGGATAAGCACATGCTTTGCATGGAGAGGCCAAAGCTCATGGCGCACTTGGGGAACACTTGGTATGGCTGGTAGGGGAGGCCCATGGCTCGGTTATAAAAATGACTTGGCCCTGTGTCTTAGGAAAGGCCTTATTATCTTTATTTCAGCGGAAGAAACAGCAGAGGTGTTTTTGTTTTTATAAAAATTCAAGATCCCTTAAGTGACTCATACCAAATCCAAAAACCATTTTGTGCAGCTCAGAAAAATATCCTGGTCATTAAGGGACTGTAGGAAACAGATGCAGTTTATACACCAAATTGAGACCAGGGAAAAAGCAATTTAGGTGATTTTATTTGGTCCATGTTTCATACTGATTTGAATCTCATTATTTTGCTGGGTTATTTATTCCCAGTATACCTCAAATGCTAAGCTATGTATGTATGGGGAATTGGACATCATTCAAAAAAGAGAATATAGCTCTTTCCTAAAAATAGTTCTTTACTTGTGTGGGCACTTGTTTGATGATATCATCTTTTTATTTAAAGCACTTAATATGGTGCTGCTTAC
>PISX010000290.1:125000-188713 GCA_004024625.1 Mellivora capensis
TGTCTTCGGCTCTAGTCATAATCCCAGGGCCTTGGGATCTGGCTCCTTGCACATCAGGGAGTGCAAGAAGCAGGCTGCTTCTCCCTCTCCCTCTGCCTGCCACTTCCCCTGCTCGTGATCTCTCTCTGTCAAATAAATAAATAAAATCTTTTAAATTAAAAAAATAATAACAATATGTACTAAGTGAAAGAAGCTTATTTGAAAAGGCCACAGACTGAATGACTTCCACTATATGACATTCTGGAAAAAGCAAAGCTATGGAGACTGTAAAAAGGTGGGTGGGGTGTGTTAATGGGGAGGGAGGGGTAAATAGGAGGTGCAGAGAGGATTTTTAGGGCCCTGAAAATACACTGTATGGTACTATAATGATGGATACTTTTATACTTGTCCAAAGCCATAGAATGTGTGACACCAAGGGTGAACCCTAATGTGCGCTAGGAGCTTCGGGTGTCAGTGTAGGTTCATGAATTATAACAAAAGTAGCCCTGTGGTGGTGCGGATGGGGAAAGCCATGCATGTATGGGGGCAAGGGCCTCCTCACAGTTTTGCTGTGCTTCAAAAAAAAAGTCTTCAAAAACATTACAACAACAACAACAAACAAACAAACAGTGACCATGTGGTGGTAAATTCCCTGCCACTGGAAACGTTCTTTGTCAAAGTTACGTAACTCTCAAGAATTTCAGATTTTCACGCATTGGTTGGCAGGTTGCAATGTGTGTGTGTGTGTGTGTGTGTGTGTGTGTGTGTACCCATTCTATTTCAAGTCAAAGATTCTCTGAAAAAGAAAGCAGATATCAATGGAGTACCAGATTGAGTGGGACAATTTCATATCCTAGGAACTGAAGATAATTTTATGGAGTCCCTATCCTAAAATTTCAGAATCCTCCTCCTCCCCTGACATTTCGTGTCTTTCTTCCTTGATGTATTTATTTATTTTTAGCCCTTCCTATCTCACACACTGTATATATATTTTTCATGTTTATCCTGTTTGTTATTTTTTTTTCCCCCTGCCAGAATTTTTCTCTTGCGGGTAGGGATGATCATCTGTTTAGTTTGCTACTGTCTCCCCAGGACGCAGAACGGTACCTAGCATGAATGGCTCAGTATATTTGTTGACTAGAAGAGATGTCTGTAGGCTTACCAGAGGTATCACCTACTTATGTCAAACAGTTAATGATTGTGTGACTATTGTATGATTGAAAACTTATTCTGACTTTTTTAATTACAGAAGGCTTTACGACCGGATATGGGCTATAATACATTAGCCAACTTTCGAATAGAAAAGAAAATTGGTCGCGGGCAATTTAGTGAAGTTTATAGAGCAGCCTGTCTGTTGGATGGAGTGCCAGTAGCTTTAAAAAAAGTGCAGGTAAGATTATTTTAATTATGTAAATCGATGTAAAATTATACTATATGAATAATAAATAGAGGAGAGTATGTCCTGAATGATTAGATAATGACAGTCTTAAGTTGAGAATGCTAGAAAGGAATAAAAATTATACTTTAAAAGCTTGAATTGAGTGTAGTACACAGTGGAAATTAATTTTTAATTTTACTATTACTTCTAGGCTTTAAAAATTTAGCTGGTTTTGTTCACCCAGATTTAGTACTGACTGCAATGATCCTAGAAAAGCTTTTACAACTCCAGATTTTAGGAGGCAGATTTGACTTCTCACCACTCGCTCCTAACTCAACAGGTAACTCTTAGCTGCAGATTATAGGCCTCACAAGAGGAAAATAGACTTTACAAAATGTATTGCCTAGAGTTTGTAAGTGGCAGTCCAGGGTATTATATTAATGCGGAGAACCACACTGGCAATAAATGAAAGAACAATGAAGTTAACTTTCTTTATTGGAAAATTTTTAAAAGAATGAAATGGATTGATTAACTCAGCGGATTGATGACTTGTTTGAAATTGCCATCTTGTATCTCTATCCTTCTGGAGTCAACTTTGCTCTCCAGTCCTGACTTTTCTTTTGTTTCCCTCAGATTCATTTATCTTGTTCTAGCTCCTCTTACCAAGTCCTGACCTAACCCTAGTGGGCTAGTCCCACGGAGCTACCTGCAGCGTACTTGCCAGAGCCCTGGAACTTTCATTCGCCTGAACAAGTCTAGAAAGTCTAATGTCACTTGCCTTGTTTTTGTGTCTCAGGGTATGTTTGACATCACACAGTTTTGCTTCCCGTTTTTCAGATAAGGTAGTTATTGTTCATACCTGCCCATAGACTTCCTATTTTACTCTGCAGCCCTGATAACCTTTTTTCTGTAGTAACCTGTGAAACCAAAGTTTCCTCAGTTTGTGTGTGTGTGTGTGTGTGTGTGTGTGTGACTTCTTAAAGGATCAGTATACTTGAAGTAGCCATTACAGAGATGAACAGTTTTCCCTTACCTTTTTTAAGGAAATATTAAATGTTTATAAAAAACGTTATGTGGCATATATGATATGAAGAATAATAGAAATGCCCTCATATCCACCACACAGCTTAAGAAATACAGCATTAAAAATTTTTTTTGATCTATAGCCACTACTTCCTTCCCTCAGAGGTAACGATGTCTGGAATTCTGTGTTTAACATTCCTTTGCTTTTCTTTACAGTTTCCCCACATCTGTATAAATTTCTAAATAGATCTGTTGTTTGCTTTGCATTTTTGGACCTTTACATCAGCGTCGTCACATGTTGGTGCTTGTGGCTCTACATTAACCTTTTCACTGCTGTATCGTATTCCGTAGCTCGTGTTACATGTTGCTTGCTGGTTAGATTGTTTCTAAGTTGTTTACTATGGTAAACAGTATTGCTGTGCTAAGCTTCTGTGTCTCGCAAGCATCTTGTGTGACATGCAAGCATTTCTCTTTTGTCTGGGCCTAAGAATGGAGATGGTGAGCCACAGGGGATACGCATGGTAGGTTCTACAAGTTAATAGCAAGTTACTTTTCATAGTTGCACCGGTTGACTTTCTCACAGGCAGCATGTAAGAGTAGCTGTCTTCTCTTGTTTAATGTGCCACTTAGAGCTTAAGAAAACATAATATAGAATGCAGATATTAATGTTCGTGAAGCAGATGACTTTTGGAAGGACGATTCCCTTATAAAAGAACTCTGATCCATTTTTTAAATGTATTTACAAAATTTCTACTGTGCATTACTAGGCACCGAGGAGAAATAAAAAGGAAGCTAGTTATATTATTCCTGCATTCCAAGAAAAAAAGAGTCTTTGTGGAACAATTAAAGGCTAAGCCTTGTGGCATGGATTCCTGATTTAAATAGGAGTTCACAGAACAGAGATGTCCATTTGAGCCATCGGTGGAATTGGAACATAGGCCAGGCTGCCAGTGCGAGACCAGCTTCTGGAGAGCACTGAAACCGGGAACAGGAATTTGTAGAATAGGAAAGTAAGGATTCACTATGGATACTCAAGTAGAGGAACAATCTTTAAAATTCATTCATTTAGAAGGAAGATTACAAACCAAACACACAAAATGGACTGGAAAGAAGTCAGTTGCTTATTTGCCGCAGGTAGTAAATGCCAGCGGGGAGATGGATTGAGAAATTACCTGGAGGTCTTGAGGCTTCTCAGCTTCCTTCTCCAGCTTCTAACTGACTCTGAGTGTAGAGAAAGAGACACGGCTCCATTCCACCTATATTGTCTTCCTTTTGATTGGAAATTTGAAAGGACATGAGTTAATTCGGGCAGTCATATTTCCATTCAGTATTAGATGCCCCTCTAACTGTTCCCATTTTGCACCATGATAAACCTCAGACGGCGGTCTCTTGCTGTGTGAGGTCCGTTTGTGCTCTTGAGTTAGAATGTTCTTTTCCGCTTTATACAGCGTTAATACTGGGGCATGTTCCAGTTTAAACGTAGCTTCTTTATAGAGGAGAGAGATGCTTTTGTAAAGATATTCGTAGCTTATTTAATTAGGAAATGGTGTCTTAAACCTTTTTGAGGAGAAATGTGTTTGCATTTCAGATATGGTATTGATTTTTGTGATGTATTACACTTGTGCTGAACAATGAGTCCTATGTTTCTTCCTTTAAAAAAATCTCTATAGCTTAAAGTGAAAATGTTTTAAAAATATTATTAACCAGACTATCTTCTTTTCTGGAGAATCTTAGCCCTTCTTCAAAAAGTTCATGAAGAATCAAATACTGGATTTCCTCATGCATCTTGTCACTTGTCTAAAGATCTGTATTACTGTTCCCAGTTGTTCTAGAATCTTTCCTGAATTCTGTGCTTGGGTTCATAGGCTGATATGCTGCTTTTACAATTCGTTTATCTGCTTCCATATCATTCAGGAGACACGTCGGAATTACCATCTAGATTCTTCAGCTTAGTTTTCAAGGCATTTCTTTACTTTGTCCCACCATCAAGTTTCACTTTTTCAAGACTTTAAAAAAACAGTGTCCTAAGCCCTGGTGACGTTCCTGTAGGTTTGCCTGTTACCTGTGTGTGGAAAGAAGAGTGTGTGTCCTGAATGCCTGATCTCATAAAGAGATCTGAGAGCCTACAGTGCATGGCAGTGTTAACCAATGTTTTAAAAAATGTTCCCACATCTCATCATGATTCGTTTGCCAAAATTAAGATGGTGCCTTAGCTGATGTGACATTTTTGAAATTACATGAACCACCTTTGCTTCTGTCTCCCTGTTTCCCTTTGACATTTCCCTTCTTACCACTCATTCACTCATTCCATCTTGTGTTAATATTTGGATCAACTCGTGTTCAGTGGTCAGTGTGGAAGGCTTCGGGAATACTAAGATAAATAACAGGGCTCATGGGATTCCAGTAGAAGCGCAACAGACAGACGTCTGAAATCACAGGATAGGCACTGTAGTAAGAGCAGCCTCCAGGAATGTGGGTGAGAGGGAGATTGGGATAAGTCTTCACAGAGGATGTGACCTGGGTCTTAGAAGCTCTGTTCTTTATGTTGGAAAACTCAAAGAATCTTTTGATCTGGTACATGTAATCTCTATTTTATTATGCTTAGTTCATTGATTAGAGCTATGTAATTGGAATTGGTTTTTATTTTATCAATCTTATGACATGGTACTAATATGAATTTTGGGTCTCAGTGTGTCTGAGTCCTTTGATCTTTGTTACCCTAATTTTCGGATAGTACGTGAAATATTTTGATCTTTAGTTCTGTTTTCCTAGTCTTAAGTTATGTGTCCAGAAAACACTGTTTTCCTATGGGACATTCATTGTCAGAGATACTTACTAGAATGGAAAGTACTGTTGTATAGTACTAACAAAGATAAGGTACTAATGTATTTTGTTCAAATTCACCCTTTTGATACACAGGTTAACTTTCTGAAGAAACGGTATTCTTTGATGTTTATTGCTTTACTTACATTTGATTATTATAGTAAAACATTTATCAAGAAAATCACTCTTTAAAGTATATTGAGTTTACCTTGCTTCTTTTTACATATGTTGATTTTAGTTTCTAGTTTTTGCATGTATTCATGTATTAGAAATTGGGATTGCATGCATTTAGAAATTTATGAGCAATGATAGCTTCTTCCATAATGCATACAGATTAGAATACATTCATAATGTCTACAGCCATATATCCAATCTGTATGTCAGTGCTCACAGTGATCACTGAATTCATCCTGCAGTTTTTATCAGCTTCATTATTTGATCTCTGTAGATTTCCTTTGAGCCTTACTGTAGTTATTTGGACAAATGAAAAGTAGGAAGCATTTGTAAGAGTAATCTGTACATTATATATATTTTTAAATTGGAGAATAATTTAATTTAGTTGTTAAGGAGACACAGGCTTTTATCCTAAAAATGAGAGCTTCTTAATTTTATTTATTGTACTTGCAATTTTTTTAAGGCATTTCTTGGGCATATAAGAAATAGAGAAAATTTTTTGTTTTATTGAAGGTTTAGGGAATGGGCATTTTAGTTAACATTTTAGGGTTATAATGAATTACACAGATAGCATAAATAGATTATGAACAATAAAATATTTAAATGACTCAATGGATATCAATGAAATAATTTAGTCCTTTGTCCTTTTTAGATGTTCCACATTGTTTTTTTCTTTAGCATCTTATGGTGCCTTAGGGTTTTTATTATGCTAGTACAAGTTTTGATTGTACCAGTTGGTAAACTCTTCTAGTGGCCAAGCCCAGTGAATAAATACAGTTGAAGTAACTTTTTATTTATAACTGTTGAAGATTTTTGATATGCTCATTTAATATTTACTGAGGACTTACTATGTGGCAGACACTCTACTCAACACTGAGATACAACAATTGAGTTCAACATTTTTGGTGGGAGGTATAGACAGTACGTCAAATAATTATAGTCAAGAAGAAAGTGACTATCACGTGATAGGAGAGGAAAATTAGGTGGGGGGGGGGAAGGAGGGCTTTTTGGTAGAGTAGCTAGCAAAGGTTGCTCTGTGGATGTGAAATTTAAGCTGAAGTGGAGGATAAGGAGTCAACCGTCTGAACAGCAGGAAGCAGAGGATTCCAGGTATAGCTAACAGCCTCGAACAATAGGATTGACTTAGAATATACCAAAAACACATCGTTTTGACCCCTGTAAATGGAGTGCAGAAGAGAAGTAACATGAGGTTACAGAGCATGACAGGAACCAGAATTTGAGAGTTTTGTTTGTGAGCTGTAAAGAGAGGTCTGTGTACATTTATGTGTTATATGTTGTAAGGGTAATGAATAGCCATTGGAAGAGCTTAAGCGAGTGATGATAAAATCTGGTATATTTTTTAAAGACTGCACATGTTGTATAGAACACGGATTCATCCTTTCAGTACACAGTGGTAATAAGACCAAACATTATTAATTGAAACATGTTTAGCTCTTAAATAAATAATATTGGCAATATAAACAAGAATGATAAAACTTTGTAAATATTAAAGCTAAAAGAATATATAAAAGCAAATAGAGTCATATGATAGTTTTCATGTAGGAGGCAGGTTTTAAGAGATAGTACGTTTGACCTTTTTTCCACAAATAGTTTTTTGGTTCTTGTTCTTTAAATGAGTCTTGCTTTGCTTCTGACATTTACTCTTTCCTCACAACTGTCACCAATGTCATGTGCTTCTCTTTCTTGACTTGGGACACCATGGAATCATCTTCATTAGGGCTTGCTTTCCTGCCACTTCAGACCACATTCTACACTCAACCATCTGTCATTCCTCCATCTTTGGAACTAGTGTCATCCAGTTCAATGTTGTTGTTGTTGTTGTTGTTTTTTCCCCTCTCTGTCCCTTGTCTGCCAGTCTGAAATACTTTTTCTTTGTTTTTTTGAGAAAATAAATTTTTTCCTCCACCCATTGCTTGATACCATACTGACTCCGCTGAGCCCAGGCATCATCGTCTCTCAGCGCGCCTCACTCCTGACAGTCCGTCAGCTTTCTCAGTCCATTATCAGGCCGTACCCTACACTTGCTGATTCTAACTCAGACTCTCAAAATTCCTTCTCTAATTAAATTCCCAATTCTCTCCCATTCCGTCTTTCCAGTAAAACTTGTTCTTTGACCTCATCTTGATTACCATGGATACACTATTCCATATTCTCCAGACCTCTTATTTAAGGTCTGATTTCAGTTATTCGCTTCCGTGGACCTTTGTCAGCGATTTGAGCAATGCCCCTCCTTTAGAATCTCTCCCTGTGGGGCACCTGGGTGGCTCAGTGGGTTAAAGCCTCTGCTTTCGGCTCAGGTCATGATCCCAGGGTCCTGGGATCGAGCCCCACATCGGGCTCTCTGCTCTGCGGAGAGCCTGCTTCCTCCTCTCTCTCTCTGCCTGCCTCTCTTGCCTACTTGTAATCTCTGTCTGTCAAATAAATAAATAAAATCTTAAAAAACAGCAACAACAAACTTTAGAATCTCTCCCTGTGTTACTAATTCCCAGTCATAGTTAATCTCCACTGTGTATGTCTTCATTTCTCTATTCCCGTGTAATCATTGTTTCGTGTCCCATAGCGCAGGAGGGTTAAGGGTATGTTTTGGAGTTCTTGTTGTTTGCTTGGACATGCGCTTTCTTTCACCTCCCACATGCATATATTTTAATCACAGTATAATAAAAACCCCAAATGAGAAGATATATGAGTATAGTGTCCACAGTGGAAATTAAAAACTACTGCCCCGAAGCCTCAGCTTCTACCTGGACGCATTCACGTTCAGTAGAGAATGCCACCTCCTGTTTGATAGAAACAGACTTTGTGTCGGTTGTGTTTTCACGATCACGTAGCTGTTCTGATTCTTCTTCTGCTAACTCTACCTGTGCTCTGAAAGGAATTTTTCTTGTCTGTTGTCCTTTGTGACATTTTCACCAGTTGCCCCATTTGTCCCACATCAGCCTCCCATCTCTGCCTGTAGTGTGGTCATCTGACTTTCTCACTGACAGGTTGTAGTCACACAACAGGTTGTAGAGTTGTGTGGCTCTACAACCTGTTGCTCAGCACCTGCCTGTAGCTTCTTAAAACTTGCCTCTTGTGTTTTCTGGGATTCCATGCTCTTGATTCTCTTCCCTCTCTGGTGTCCCTCTTCTGTCACCTTCAGTCCCTTGTCTTTTCCATCCCCTTTAATTGATTCTGTTTTGGGGTCATGTCTTACAGTTTTAATTTTGGATCTTTTGCGTCTCTTCTCGCCACATTCTCACTCACAGCTTCCAGTGTCCTCCATAGGGTAGCTTCTTAATCTGTAGAAGCCCTGACTAAGCTTTGGTAAACTTTAAACTCTATAAAATCTGAACAAAATTTTAAAATCTGAACAAATTTCCTATGATAATTTTTACAGGTTTTCTTTTCTTTTCTTTTTTTTTTCCTTTTTTTTTTTTTTTTTTTAATTTTAAGGAAGCCTATTGAACAGGGTGCCCTGCTGCACTTGAAGTCAGGTCACCTCTAGCCTATTGAGTTAAAAGGCATTCCCTTGAAAACAAAAGTTTTTTAAAAGTCAAAGAATAATGAGTGCCGCACACTGATACCTAGCTCCATACCATCAGGACATTAAGGAATCCACAAGAAAGGAATCGAGGCCTGTCTTGTCATTTGCAGTTCAAACATGTTGATGTATTAAGAGAAGAAGGCAAACAGAAGCTAGATCACAGGCTCTGGTGTTATAAAGGGAGGAAGGTTTCTGGCATCCACGTAACTCTTCTGTACTCACCTTGCTTAAGTTTTACACCCCCGCCCAATCTCTCCACCCTGTAGAGTGTCTCTGGATTTAGTCAGGCAAGTGCTGGTGGTAGACTTCAGTTATGTGGACGCTAACTTGTTCGGTGATTGTGATTTGTGTCTAGAAGACCTCACAGCCCTTCTGCTATAGATTTTCCACTTGCCCCCCACCCCCATCCTCTGTCCCTTCAAATAAAAGAGAGAGGCTTTGTAAGGGAAAGTCTGCCTACCAGTCAGCAAGTAGGGGAACCAGAAATTTGCAGGCTGATAGCAAAGACATTCCTTAAAGCTCCTCTCCCCTCACTCCAGCAATGGTAGGGGACGGTCCGTACAGGCATTGGTCAGTTGGAATAAAGGGATGGAAGCATCACTTGGGCACCGGGTCAAAAGGACCAAGAACACTGGGATGAAAAATAGCATAATCCAGGGGTGGCTGAGACTTGTCACATGGAATACAGGGACTCAATTTAGGGACAAGCTGCTCAGTTCATTTATTCAGACTCTATAAAGCTGGGGAGGCCCGAGAGATAATTTGGTCAAGATTTTCATTTATATAAAACTTATTTAAAGTGAGATATATCAGGTTTTTCAAACTTTCTAGCATACATTTTTAAGTACTTTCATTGCTACATTTTAAGTGTTTTTTCCTCTAGCGGATTAACATATGCCTTTGCAAGGACATTTCTATTAAATTGCTTGAAGGCCTCTTTTTCCTCTTAAAGATTTCCTTTTCAGTTTCATTAGTCATGAGTAACTTTTTGGCAAAATTTAGAGATGACAAAAGAAAACTTTTAAAATGAGAAAGTACCAAGAACTTATTAGCAAATACTTGCCTAAACACTGTTATTAACTTTGCGCTTACCAAGTATACAGTAAGTTTAAAAACCCACAGAAACTTCGGTAGAGCCCAGAAAGATGCCTTCTGAAGATAAGCTTGTAAATATTCTAAGAAAAGGTATTTTGTTTTGTTCTGTTTTGTTTTACTAAATCCAGATTTTTTTCCCTTATGTGTTTTCTTTTCTTGCTCATGAAATCAGACAGTCTTGAATCTGTCTGGGAATGATTAAACTAAAGATGCAGTTTTTATTTTTGTCTTGACTTGCTGGCGAAGAGAAAAAAAAAGATAGGATACTGCTGAATTCCCAATTAAGTGTATTTATAAATATATTTGGTTCAGAATTTAGTTTTCCCTCAAATGGGCCAGCAATACTTATCTCTCAATGACTAAGGAGAGTCTTTGCTATAACTGAGAATTCAGTTAAAAATAAAACTTAATTTGTAATAATTATTTAATTGTAAGTTGAATTAAAACTTTTTTTTAAGGGGTGCCTGGGTGGCTCAGTGGGTTAAAGCCTCTGCTTTCGGCTCAGGTCATGATCCCAGGGTCCTGGGATCGAGCCCCACATCAGGCTCTCTGCTCCATGGAGAGCCTGCTTCCTCCTCTCTCTCCCTGCCTGCCTCTCTTGCCTATTTGTAATCTCTGTCTGTCAAATAAATAAATAAAGTCTTAAAAAAAATACTTGCAGAATTAAAAAAAAAAAAACAACTTTTTTTTTAAGATTTTATTTTTTTGACACAGCTTGAGCAGGGGGTGCAGAGGGAGAAGCACAGGCAGACTCCCCACTGAGCAGGGAGCCCAATGCAGGGCTTGATCTCAGGACCCCCGGGATCATGACCTGAA
Organism: Mellivora capensis; assembly: GCA_004024625.1. Lineage (NCBI taxonomy): Eukaryota > Metazoa > Chordata > Mammalia > Carnivora > Mustelidae > Mellivora > Mellivora capensis. The sequence goes on from PISX010000290.1 coordinate 135,833, forward strand.
CCAAAGGCAGACACTTAACCTAATGAACCACCCAGGCGCCCCAGAAATTCATGATATCTATGGAATACCCTCTTTGTTGGTGTTTTGTGTCTAGTTAGGGTTTCCTAAAGCTCTCATACACATCTTTTTCTCATCTCATTCACTAGCTTTTGCTTTTTAAATATTTTTCCCATCATAGAGATATTGATTATTGGGAGATTAAACTTATACATGTCAAGTTTGTGATTTTCTTCATTTTAGTCACTAATACCAGAATTATCCTTTCTCTTTCTCCTTAAAAAAAGTTTTCAGGAACTCCTTCAAAGTCAAAGACATTTAAAATTGTATACTTCCCTGCATTTCTTTGAATTATCTGAAGTCCATTGTGACTCATAGTTCCTCAGAATGGCATCAGCATTCATGATTTGGAGGGAATCCGTTAATTCTCTTGCCACTTTGACTTTTAAACATTGTGTGTGTATGTGTGTGGATTTCGTGTCTGTAACTAATATCAACCTCAACATTTTATTTACCTTAATATTTGTTGTTGTTATTTAACAGGTTATATTAGTCACATCAGTTTTTCCAGTATCACTTGGCAAGTTGGGGAATGGGTGGCTTTTCTATATGAAGTTGCTAGGTATAAAGCTTATTCCTTTAAAATAATGATCTTTCGATTTTACTTAGTTCTATAAGAACTCTTTCTGAAGTGTATCATACTTTCCTGCATCTCTGAATCCTGCATATAGAGTCCCTGCCAGTCCTACTCCCCCTTGTTGAGGTTCTCCCATCACTTTGTACAAACAGCGTTTATTAGATTGTGTGTTCGTGTTCCGTCTTCCAGTCTGTTCCGTCTTCCAGTCTGCATTCTGCATCCATCAGCGGCAAGCTTGTTTTCTTATTTGTATCTATAACAAAATCTAGTAACAAGTTGACAGCATGGTTTTATGAATGAAAGAAAACAAAAACATGAACAAGTTATGTTATTTATGTTAATCATCTACATGTAGAATAAAACTATGATGCTCTTGAAGAGGTTTGTGTTTATATGAGGTTTTTCCTTCTATAGGTAGTGTTACACTGTTTGTGATTTAATGCTGGTCGTTGCTGTTCTTTTTTTCTTTTTTTTTTTTTTTTTTTACCCCTGCAATTAGTATCCATTTATAGCTAATATATTCTCTCATTTTACCAAAGTTTGATATATATGAGCGCTTGATGGTTGCAAAAAATTTCTCTTAGATATTTTATGTAAACTATGTGACAGTGATTTGCCACTTATAATCTTTTCTTTCTTTTCTTTAATTCTTTTCTGCAATCATAGTAGTCAGTGCAAGTTGATTATGGTCAAATTAGTTAGAATTACTACTCATGGAGAAGAGTGAAGCCATGCTCTCTAATACATGCGCTAGCACACACATTTCCTTTTCTATTGTTTGTATGAAGTGGGAGAAAATTTGATGCCATCTTGTTTATCTCACTCTCTTTATAAACCATTAAAGGGACGGGCATCTGGGTGGCTTCGTCAATTTGGGTCCCACTCTTGATTCAGCTCAGGTGGTGATCTCAGGGTCTTAGGATCAAGTCCTGCATCAGGTTCTGTGTTCAGCTGCGAGATGGCTTGAGATTCTCTCTCTTTCCTTCTGCCCTTCCTCCCTCTCACACACACCCTTCTGCTCTCTCTCTCTCTCAAATAAATTAATAATTTTTTTTAAAGAAAAGCCCATTAAATAAGATATGATTCTGTATTTCTTTTCAGATCTTAAAATGCAGTTCTTAGCTGTTTCACATTAAAACTTGAAAAACATGATACTCAAAATTTTTGTTACAAAATTAAATAAATAAAATAAAATAAAATAAAGAGGGCATAGAAATAGGAGGAGTATTTTGCTGTAGTGTCAGGTGAAACACATATTTACCACATTGTGCCCTGCTGCTGTTTTCACTTTCTGACACACGTACGTTTGTACAAGAAATGGAAGGGAGTGAGCAAAAGCTAAAATTCTTTAAGGAAGTGAGTTTGTGGATATTTTTGTTTAAAAATTTTATTTATAACTTTCTTAATTTTTTTAATAAGGGGAAGATTAGAACTACATCTATGTTTGGATATTAAGAATGCTATCAAGCAAAAACTGTGTATTACAAATTGTGATTATACCCCCATATTCTGTTTTACCTTTTATACCTTCGGTATCTGTTGTTTCTGGCTAGAAGAACTTACAGTGTCTTCAAAGTTCAGCTTTACTGTTACCCACTCCTCGCACGGGGATTCCTTCTTTAGATTTCTCATACTACACTTTGCACACACATGTATTTTAGCACTTACCAGCTAGTGGTATATGCGTTAGACTTCACAACCACCTAGGACATTGAAGGAAATGCAGACTCTGGAGCTGGAATGATAGAGATTCAAGTCCTTGTTCTGTCACTTACTAATTTTATGACCATAAGGAGTTATTTAGCTTCTCTGGATCTGAGTGGTCATTCTAAACTGGAGCCAGTACTACTGACTTTAGAAGAACACGGGCAAGATGAAAGCACCATCTGGATGTAAAGAGGCTATACCCTCTGGTGGGTGTTCAGTGATTTCTTCTCGAGTCAAAAAGACTTGGATCATGCCCTCTTTTCAAGTTACACACCTACTTTTCCTGGAACATTTTGATTGTCTGAATCAGGAAGACTTGGTCAAGTTGATGACTATAAATGTTATTAAAGTTGTTTTGTTACGTGGCTAGGGTTTTAATCGGCTCATAGTAGTGACTTACCAGATATTTTCTATAATATTTAGCATACTGATTTTTTTTTTTTAAAGATTTTATTTATTTATTTGACAGACAGAGATCACAAGTAGGCAAGAGAGGCAGGCAGGGAGAGAGAGGAGGAAGCAGATGTGGGGCCCGATCCCAGGACCCTGGGATCATGACCTGGGCCGAAAGCAGAGGCTTTAACCCACTGAGCCACCCAGGCGCCCAGCATACTGATTTTTTTCTTATTGTTTATTTTCCATACGCTTAGAACATTGAGAGAGTTGTTTTCAGAGACATCATCAATATCCCTTTGATTACATTATTTATTATTATGTTTTTACATTAGACCAGTATTCTCAACCTTTTCTTCATTATCACCCCAAGGAGCCTTTTTAGGTTTTTTTTTCCCCCTAATTACTCCCCTCCCTTATGAAATTTTAATTCCACAGATAAGAGTATATCTGTTTATGTGTTGTATGTATATATGTGCTTTATCTTTAGTAAGGGTGTGACTCTCTTTCTGTTCTCTCCAAAGAACCGAATTTTTATCTCCTTCAAGTGCTATGATCCCAGTCAGGGTGTGCATCAGACCTTTTAGACATGATTTGATTGTACAGATAGTGGTTCAGAGCTTGGGATATATTTGGGTAACTCAGAGTGAATTCTGGCTGCTCTATTAATTAGCTGTGTGAACTTTTGTCAGTTTCTTAAGCTTTCTAAAACCTGCTTTGTCTCATCTGTAAAATGGGAATACTGATGTTAGTTGTCTTCAACTGATTGGGTGACAGTTAAATGGTAGTTAATGCAATATGTTTAGTAAATATTAATTGTTAAATATATATTCTCATTTTATTATGAGCACAGTATCCATTCTATTTCATTTGAACCTGAGACTTGAAATATCTAGCAGTTCTCTTTTCTCATTTTTAAAAAAGATTTTATTTATTTATTTGAGAGAGAAAAAGCAGGAGTAGAGGGAGAGGGTGAAGCAGGCTCCCACTGAGGAGGGAGCCTGACCCCAGTGCTTAATCGCAGGACACTGAGATCATGACCTGAGCTGAAGGCATATGCTTAACTTACTGTATAACCCAGGAGTCCCTTATTTCTCATTTTTAATGACTGCCTTTGGAAGGAAAAATGTAAACTCCAGAGGTAACATGAGGTAAAACAGAGTTCTTCATAGCTCCTATAGAGCTAATCAGGAAGAACATTTCTTAGTATGTGTATAACTATATGTGAACTATTATAGTGTATTTACATGGTTCTTGAACCATAGATTATTATTTTATTAAATAATTCTGGATTCTCTTTTTAGATATTTGATTTAATGGATGCCAAAGCACGTGCTGATTGTATCAAAGAAATAGATCTCCTTAAGGTAAATAAATGAACTATTGATTATTTTGAACTAGATGAGCATGTTGATAAAAGTGATTTATGAAAATATTACACTTAACAAGCAAAAGGATTTTTTTAAAAAGATTTTATTTATTTATTTGACAGACAGAGATCACAAGTAGGCAGAGAGACAGGTAGAGAGAGGGGAGAAGCAGGCTCCCTGCTGAGCAGAGAGCCCGATGTGGGGCTCGATCCCAGGACCCTGAGATCATGACCTGAGCTGAAGGCAGAGGCTTAACCCACTGAGCCACCCAGGCACCCCAGCAAAAGGATTTTTAGAACTAAACTTAACTTATGCCATAATGGTTTGAAGCAACATTATACAAATATGTATCTCAGTATATGGAAGAATGTAGTTATTTTTTTAATTCATTGTAAATATTTAATCAGATCATTTGGTAGGATTAGCTCCCCTCCCCTGCCTTTCAAACTAGGAAATAGGTAAAATGGGCTTTTGCCCATTTTATTTATTTATTTGCCCAAGAAATTTTTTCTTGACTGTCCCAAGCAGATATATTCTAAAGTTTAAGTAACATAAGTGAATATTAGTATTAACTCAAGATGTAATATATTGAGAATGTGGACTGATCCAAATGGGTACATGCTTTTTATAATATTTCTCTATGTTTTTTCCAGATTTAGAAAGGATGATATAAAGAGTATGTTAGAATTAGCTTTTCAGTTTTTCATCCACTCAGAGAATATGGCTGAAATTTCAGTTATCTCTGCACTGGTTTTATTCTAGTAAAATTTCCTTTGAGGAATGCTGTACCTTATGTTATATTTTTAACTGTTATATAAGACTTGAATGTTTTTTATGCTGTACATTTTTGTTTGTACCTAAAATGAATCCAGTTTATCAAGAAAGATAAGAGTAAGTTCAAAGTGAACCATGCTTTCTAGCTGTTCTGTTAGTTGTAATTATTTCCTGGGCCATGAAGTAACTGCTCTAAAAATATATATAAATTGTTATTAGAGAAATAATGTATTAGCATAGAAGATGTGGAAGAAAAACCTGTAAGTAGAAAGAAAAGAAGAAAATCATGTATATACCCTCTGGGAGAATTCTTGAATAATTTTTTTTGATAAACTATTTGTCTTATGTTAACTTGCTTAAAGATTGAACAGAAAGCAAATTGTACAAAAGGATTGTCAGTACGTAGAGACTGATGCATGTATTTCTAGAAGGTGAAATTTTTCTTAAGATCATTTAATGTATCAACCCTATAGGTAAACTCAGTATGTTTATGCTATTTGATGTAAAAGCTATGTTTAGATAGAATACACCAGCTGTCCTTTTATTTTGTTTTGTTTTAAACCACTGGCTGCAGTTATATAGGATCAGGCCAACTTTAAAATAGGAGTAAAAGGAATACTTTATTTACCATCGAATGCCCTTAGTGACAGTTCTCATTTCGAAGGATATAATTTTTAGGAACTGGTGCTATAATTCTGCAATGCATTTATATTTATATACTTATTGGATATAGCAATACATACTTTAAAAAATTTTGTGTGTAATTTACTCTATTTCTAATAAAGAGTATTAAAATTAAATTATCTAGAATCTAGTGTCTAGTATTACTTTCAATAATTATAATACCTGTTTCAAAATTCACTAAAGAAAAATATACTGCCATGTTAAGATTTCTGTAACTTAAAAATGAAATGCAGCAACTAAGTTTATTCTTAAGTTAAGAAACTGTAAGTGATTCCTGGGAATTTACATTAAGAAAACTTTCTGGTGTTTGTTTTTGTGTGTGTGTGTGTGTGTGTGTGTGTGTTTTTCCATCAGCAACTCAACCATCCAAATGTAATTAAATATTATGCATCATTCATTGAAGATAATGAACTTAACATAGTTTTGGAATTAGCTGATGCTGGTGATCTGTCCAGAATGATAAAGGTAAGGTTTTGTTTTGCTTTTTTAAAACTAAGTATTTTTTTTCTGATAGAATTGCTCTATAAACATGTAGGTATATCAGATATTTTAAAGACCTCGGTGAAATACTTTAAGATATGGTAGATACGTAATGAATGATAGTAGTGTTAATTATGATTATGAAACTGGTTTACCTGGTAAAACTCACTCTGCTCAGTTGAGATGTGTGGACACTCAGAAACCAACTTGGAAATAGATCAACAGATTTGTCTTCTGTAAGCTGAAGTTCAGATTTTGCAACTCGATTTTCTGAGCAGACCATCCTTGATCCTTTATCTCTGGACATCGGGCAGAGGGGACAGAAAGAGATTCTAGAGAATCCTGATCTTTTCCTGGGAGGGATTCATCAAAGAATAAAGTGGGCTTTGCATTCAGACCTTGCACATCAAACCCCAATTCAACCACTTTAAACTTTATTTAACTTTCTTCTCCAAGAGCATGTTAATTGGGTTTAAGTTCAGCTACAAGTTATAGAAACCCCCAAATTACAGTGTTCTAAAAATTGCTTGTCCTTAGGCAGGTTACTTTTGTGTATGACAGTTTCTCAAAAACAAAATAATAATAGAACCTACCTCATAGGATTGTTGCAAATGACTAAATATTTCACATTTATTAAGACCTAAGAACTCGGGGTGCCTGGGTGGCTCAGTGGGTTAAAGTCTCTATCTTTGGCTCGGGTCATGATTCCAGGGTCCTGGAATCGAGCCCCACATCTGGCTCTCTGCTCGGCAGGGAGCCTCTTTCCTCCTCCTCTCTCTCTCTCTGCCTGCCTCTCTGCCTACTTGTGATCTCTATCTGTCAAATAAATAAATAAATCTTAAAAAAATAAAAGACTTGAGAACTGTCTCACACATAGTAAGGCTATGCAAATGGAAGCTACTGCTTTGTTATTACTGTTATTAATTATATTTCCCTGTTACATAAAATTCTGGAGCTGATAAGGCAGCTCTGATCTATCAGACTCTCAGAAACCAAGCCTATTTGCAGCAGATCAAGTCAGCTCTCTGAGGCAGGAAGGGACACAGGGTACTTGCTGGCTGTTTCTTGAGGCACATTACTGGATACTGCCACATAACATTTTTAGCTTCATCCCTGTGGCCAGAATTTAGTCTTATGAACCTAAGTAGCTGCAAGGATGGCTGGAATATATAGTCTTCATTTGGCTGGTCATGTGCCAGCTGAACTTCTGTTACTCAGAAGACACGTTGAACAGGGTAGGAATCAGTGAAGACCAACCAAATGAGAAAAGCAAGGCTCTCTACTCTGGGCTTGCTATAGCGATGGAGTCAAGCATTGTCAGTAACATTTTGGCAGAGATTCAGAGGCAGGCAGAGGAATAGGAAATGTTTGTAATGGGAAAAATAAGCCTTTAGGGATGACCCAATTAGAGGTTGTTGGCACAAAGAAGCTGTACATGAGCTACTTAGAAGTGAGGCATCTCACCTGGCTTTCTCTGATTGGTCCTAAGTTGGAAGCAGGGACAAAAATTAGGGAAGCTGTCAGTTAACTCAAGTCCTGGCCATTTGAGGCTGATTGTTACAGAGTTACTGCTCAGCTTCTTGCATTGTCGCTAGAGATGGCAGTCTGGCTTCCTGCACACTGGACATAGCGGGCTGGCGTCCTGGGATGTTTGTTATGGATAAAAGATTGGTTTTCCGGTCAGGTTGCTGAAGGTTGTGGTTCAGAGTTCTGTTTTTAAATGATCTGGACATTGTCTGTATCGTCAGTCTCCCAACAGATGCTGGAACACAGCCACTAATCCCTGGTACGTGGAGCTATTGTAAGGCGTTCTTAAAAACAATGTTAGAGGCTTTATATGCATTACCATGTTTATTGTTCAAAAGGATTCTGGGGCTAAATTTGATGTTTAGAGAAGATAACCATCATTACTAGTAAATAGAAGAACTGATGTTTGAAATTAGGGTTTATCTGGTGCAAAATTACATGTGTTTTCCTTTAGAGGCCCTTAAAGATTTTATATTGCAGAACTCCTTTGAAAAATCAGATGAAAACCCTTGACCTTCTCCTCAGAGAGATGTTGATGCATACACACTGTGCCTTCCATCACTAGGGCTTCAAAGATTTTCTGATCAAGGTGCTCACTGGTTCTCTGGCAGTAGCTAGGAACCCCGCCATCCAGGGGGAGCACCCTGCCAGCTGCCAGCTGGGTCAACGCTCCTGCCATTTAACTTCTCTTAGGCTTAGTTGCCTCATCTGTAAGATGGAGGCAGTTTTGAGATTGCTTGCTACATTATAAAAATACTACATGACTGGGAGTTAATATTTTTATTATCACAGAATGCTATCAAGCTGGCTCTGTTTAAAGTCCCATGGTGAGAGTGACTCACTTCTAATCAGTTATCTGATCTTCTGTTTTAGGGACTTCCCAACACTAGCGCTGTCTTTCCAAATTAATGAACACTAAATTAATTAATTAATCAAGTAATTAATTTGCGGTTTTAATTTTAAAAAGAAATGCAAACACACAAATGCCAAATTTATTAAATAATTATCGATCAAGATGAGGCATATAAAAGCAAATGTAAATAGTCCTTATAAGAGAGACAACTAACATGCAATTCTTTTTTTTTTTTTTTAAAGATTTTATTTATTTATTTGACAGAGATCACAAGTAGGCAGAGAGACAGGCAGAGAGAGAGGGAGAAGCGGGCTCCGCGCTGAGCAGAGAGCCGGATGCGGGTCTCGATCCCAGGACCCCGGGATCATGACCCGAGCGGAAGGCAGATGCTTAACCCACTGAGCCACCCAGACGCCCCTAACATGCAATTCTTGGCTTAAACTTTAAGTGCAAGAGTTCTTTAAATGCTTGTAATAGGAAGCAAAGAGAGCAAATCTTCATTGGGCAAATACTGGCTGAAGGCAGATAAAAAACAAACAGTTTTAGTTAGCAAGTCTTGCTCCCAATTGAGAGATTGATGTTTGGGGGTTTTCATTCTCTTCTAGAGTTTTTTGCTCTTTTCCAGTCTAGTGCTCTTTCTTTGCAGTGGTTCTTCCACACCTAGAGGTTGCTGTCCCTGCCCATTGCCAAGGCACACCTGAGCCCGTAGCATTCAACTTGAAAGAATACCCCTGTATTTTCACCACTTGGAAAACTAGGGCAAGATCAGAGTGCTTTATAGAAGCCCTGTGATTGCATCTTTAGCAGATTTGGATTTCTTAAACCCGTGAGGGAGGAGAAATTTGTCAGTGTGTTTTTATATTTATTGTGGTGATGAACTCAGCTCACTTATTTAAATGGCTGTTGCCATCAGTTGACATTTTCAAGGAATTTTTTTTTATTAACTGACCCAGTGGACATAGTAAGATCCATTCAGAACAACAGATTCTGTGTTTGGTAATGAATAGTAACATACAGTTGTAGATTGATAACTATACTCTTAAAGTACCCTTGGAGCTTTTGACTAAAATTTGAAGGTATCTATCATGTAAAAGATTATTTAGGAAACTTTTTTTTTAAATAAAAGATATCAACTTATTGCTAGTAAGTTATATGTTTATAGAGCAATTTATTGTAGTTTGATAGAACTGAAGTAGTTCAGAGAATTGGTAATATCATTCTTCCTTCCTGTCTAGTAGACATTATTGTATAAGCCTCTAGTGATCCTGGTCTTTATTGTAGGTACCCTTAGTCTACCTCATCAAGATATAAGAGATTCTGGGTTCGATTTCCCAGATCCTCTTGGAGCCCTCCTAAAGGTGGGAAGTTGTATTGCAAACTTACAGATCTTAGAATAGTCTCAGCATATTGGCCATAACAGAAAGCTATTCCAGTGTCCATAAAAGAAAGTCTGACATCTGGTTACATTTATGTATGTCTTTTATGATAAATAAAGAAGGACAACGAGGAGACAGGGGTGTTGCTGTTTTAGGTAAGGTGATGAAAGAAGACTGTCCTGACTTCCATCTTGCACCCCACCTCCACCAGCCTTTTCCTACTTACTGTCCTGGTTCTGTGTTTTCTTTGCAGACACTCACTCCTGACCCTGTTCCCAACACCACAAGAAATGGTTCTTGAGGGGCGCCTCGGTGGCTGAGTCGGTTAAGCCTCTGCCTTTGGCTCAGATCATGATCCTGGGGTCCCAGGATCAAGCCCCATGTCTGGCTCCCTGTTCAGTGGGGTTCCTCTCCCTCTACACCCCCCACCCCGCTACTTCTCTCTCACTCTCTCTCTCAAATAAATGAATTAAGTCTTGGAAGAAAAAGAAAGAGAGAGAAAGAAAGATAAAGAAAGAAAGAAAAGAAGAGGAAAGGAAAGGAAGAAAGAAATGGCTCTTGAATGATCTCTCATTAAATCCCGTGGGCTCCATCCAGTGCTCACTCCTCTTGATCTCTCAGCCACATTTGGCTTTGCTTCTCGTACCCTCTTTCTTAAAATACTCCTGCACTGGCTTGTTGAGTCCCATTGTGCCTTGGTTTCCTTCTTTCCTCTCCGGACGCTCTGTTTCTTTGTAACTGAGTCATTCTTTTCTCTTGGCCCTTCATGATGGAGTTTTAAAAGTTGCAGTCCTGGCTTTTTTCCCCCTTTTTGGTTTATACTGTCTCTTCATAGTTGATGTCATTCATGCCTGTGGATTCAGTACTTTCAGTATGCTTGTTATCTAATTTTTTAAAAAAGATTTTTATTTATTTGACAGAGAGAGATCACAAGTAGGCAGAGAGGCAGGCAGAGAGAGAGAGGGGGAAGCAGGCTCCCTGCTAAGCAGAGAGCCTGACATGGGGCTCAATCCCAGGACCCTGAGATCATGACCGGAGCTGAAGGCAGAGGCTCAACCCATCAAGCCACCCAGGTGCCCCGCTTGTTTTCTAATTTTTTATCTTTAGTCAGGAGCTGTCTTTTAATTCTGAATTCATGTTAGCTCAGCACCTCTGTAAAGAAATTCATGATCTTCCCCAGACTAGCCTCCTTCCACGTTTCCTAACTCAGAGTTCAGCACCCGTTTGCCCAATCGTGCACGCCAGAGCCCAGGACTCTTCTTTCACACTTCTCTCTTCTTACCTCCCACTTCAGTCTGTCACCAAGTTGTTTATTTTTCTCTTAAATGACTTTCAAATATTCCACTCAGCTCTGTTTCCATTTCTCTCCCTGTGATATGAAGTACTGTTGTCTCTCACCAGAGAGCGGGAGGTTTTAAACTAATCTTCCAGAATGTTTTTCCATCAGTCTTTTAGAGCGGTGAGGAAGGAGAAAAAAAAAAAAGAAAGAAAGAAAAAGAAAAGAAAAGAAAAGAAAAACCTCTTCTTAAATCCTTCTCGAGTTTCTAGTTCGTGGTAAAGATGTTTGTCAAGATTTACTCAACCTGTGGGATCCTGAATGTAAGCTCTCAGAGGGAGGAATGTTTGTTTGTTTGGGGGCCTCACAAATCCCCAGTGCTTAGGACAGAGCCTTGCACAGAGTAGATGCTCAACAAATATCTCCTGTAGAAGGTATAGATACCTTCAGTTTCTAGGGAGGTGCCTGGCTCATGGTAGTAACTCAGTAATCACATGGTCAGTGCGTATGTAAAAGGTGCTGTTTTCCTCCCTCCCTCCCTCCCTCCCTCCTATCCTTCCTTAATTCCAAATTGACTCTTTTGACCTCTGCTATGCTTCTCTGTTTTGGGGACCAGTAGGTGAATATGGTGGTTGTTTCTGTCTGTTTCACTCTGGTCTCACCCAGAGTTGCTAAGATATTGAGTGGTGTGCTGGTGAGAGAGAAGACAGTGTTTTGAGCTGATACAGGAAGGGTATATTTCCTCGCAAGAAATTCAAAAGTACTTTTCTAAACATTCTTATTTGTGCTATAAGCTGATCTTTATAAAAGAGACTACAATAAGGAAAAAAAAATCATAGGCATTTCTTTTATGAAGGAACATGATGGTGACTTAATGCTTTATAAAAGACGATACTTGAATTGTAAGAAAATGATTCATTTCTTTTTAGAGGGTAATATTGTAAATCATAGTGCATCACAACAATATATTTCACTGTCTCAAGTCTTCAGCTTAATTGGGGTAGAAAAGAAAATATAGCTCCTGGTCTGTATTCCAGAAACGAACCTCTGGATAGCATTGCATCAAAGATTTTTATAAGTAAATAATTAATTGGTTTAGAGCAAGCTGACAAATATAATTAAGCAATTTATAGTTGAAATATTCAGTATTTCTCTAATTAGTGACAAAGGAATACCTGAGGCTGTGGTCAGATGAAATACTTCCCAGATGAGTTTTAGGATAAAAGGAAATCTAGAATTTTTCATCATATATTTCTTTATCATCAGTAATCAGAATTTTAAAGGAAAAATAGACTCTTATAAAACAGATTTCAGTGTATCAAGTTGTGATTTATATACTATGTATTTACTTTATCATACCTTAAATTAGACCAGTAGTTTCTCCATTTTGCAGTATGCCTTATTAATACTGTTTATTTCACTCTTTGTACAGCAAAGAAACAAATTTGGTGATAGAGACTTGATATAGAGAAGACGAGAGACAAATCTCAGAAGGGTGTAAACAAAAGCTTTTTTTTTTTTTAGGTGTCAGTAGAAATATTGCTAAAATGTGTTTAAACTTTTCATAGCCCATTTTCCCAACTTATAGTTTATTCACTGAATTACTTATAATCTTTTATTTATAATTACCTCTTAAAAAGTCAGTTTGAGACAAAAAAAAGTGCATATCTTTAACATTATATTTATAAACACTTTCATTTTGCTAAAATGTCAGTAAAATACAATATAACCCAATGTAATAAATCTCTTAGGGGGAAACTTCGAAGTTTGTTACCTGTCAAAAGATTTTCATACCACAGCACACTGGCTAAGTCAGTCAGCATTATACTTGCAGTTTTTTTTTTAGTGAAATATTTTTAGTGAATATGGATTACTGATTTAAGTGGATATCTATTTTGTGTCAAGAGTTTGGCACAATTCCAAATAATAAGTTAAGACTATCTCTTTTTCCCCTATTTTATTGAGATATAATTAACATACATCACTGTGTAAGTGTAAGGTGTACAGCATTATGGTTTGATTTATATATATTGTGAAATGATTGCCGCAGTAAGTTTAGTTAGTCATCTCAAACAGATACAATAAAAGGTCTTGTGATGACAGATCTTAGGATTTATTTTTATAACAACTTTCCTGTATATTATTCAGTAGAAGTATTTGGAGTCATCGTGTTGTGCATTCCATCCAAGTACTTACTTATGTTGTAAGTGGAAGTTTGTACCTCTGACCACCTTCCACCCGTCCTTCCTCTGCCCACCTCCTGTCTCTGGAGACCACAAATCTGGTCTCTTTTTATGAGTGTGTGTGTGTGTGTGTGTGTGTGTTAAATTCCACATTTAAGTGAAGTTATACAGCGTTTCCCTTTCTCTAACTTATTTCACTTATAATGTCCTCAAGGTTCATCCCTTGCAAATGACAGGTTTTCCTTGTTATTTTTTTTAATGGCTGAATAATGTTCTTCTGTATGTGAGTGTATGTGAGATATATATGTGTATATATATATATGTATATATATGTATGTATGTATATATATGTGTATGTGTATTTTATATATGTATATATAAATTTTATATATATAATACATATTACATTATATATGTATATATATGTATATATGTGTATATATGTGTATATATATACAATGTATATATATAATACATTATATATAAAATACATATTTTATATATGTATATATATAAAATACACATACACATATATATATCACAACTTCTTTTTTCCTTACATCTCTAGTGGTCATTTTTGTGGTTTCCGTGTCTTGGGTATTATAATTAATGCTGCTGTGAACATAGGAATGCCAGATACCTTTTTGAGCTAGTATTTTCACTTCTTTTCGATATATTCCTGGAAATGGAATTGTGGGATTATATGATAGTTCCATTTTTAATTTTTTAGGGATTCTCCATACTGTTTTCCATAGTGGTTGTGCCAGTTTACAATCCTACCAACACTATATAGGAATTCCATGGCAGCATTTGTTATCTTTTGTTTTTGTTTTTGGTGGTGGCCATTCTGACAGGTATGAGGCAGTATCTCATTGTGATTTTGATTTGCATTTCTCTAGTGAGTAGTGTTGTTGAGCATTTTTTCATGTATCTGTTGTCCATTCATATATCTTCTTCAGAAAAATGTCTATTTAGGTCTTTGCCCATTTTTTAAACTGCATTATTATTATTATTATTGTTGCTATTTGCTGTTGAGAGGTATTAGTTCTTTATATATTTTGAGTATTAACCCATAATCAGATACATGGTTTGCAATTTTTTCCCCATTCCATAGGTTTGCCTTTTTGCTTTGTTAATCATTTCTTCTGAAGTTTTTAAATTCAATATGATGACCCTTGTTTATTTTGTTGTTGCTACTTATGCTTTAGGTATGCTTTCTGAATAATTGCTGTCAAGACCCATGTCAAGGAGGTTTTTCCTTTTTTTTTTTTTTTTTTAGGAATTTCATGGTTTTAATGGTTTCATTCTAATTTCATGCTTTACATGTGAATATCCACTTTTCTCAGCACCATTTATTGAAGAGACTGTTTTTCTCCATTGGGTATTCTTAACTCCCTTGTCCAATATTTAGTTGACTATACACACTTGGGTTTATTTCTGGGCTCTCAGATCTGTTTCATTGATCTCTTTGTTTTTATGACAGTACCATACTGTTTTGATTACTGTAGCTTTATAGTATAGTTTGAAATCAAGAAGTGTGATGCCTGCCTCTTTGTTATTCTTTCTTAGGATTGCTTTGGCTTTCACTATTTGGGGGTCTTGTGGTTCTGTGTAAGTTTTGGAATTGTTTTTTCTACTTTCATAAAAAATGCCATCAGAATCCTGATAGGGATTGCTTTGAATCTGTAGATGGCCTTTGGTAGTATTGACATTTTAACAATTTAAAATTCTTCCAACTCTGAAAACAGGATATTTTCCATTTATTTTAGTGCCTTCTTTGATTTCTTTCATCAATGTCTTACCGTTTTTAGAGTAGAAAACTCCTTGGTTAAGTTTATTCCTAAGTATTTTATTGGTTTTGATGCTGTGGGATCATTTTCTTTCTTTCTTTTTCAGATAACATATTGTTAGTATATAGAAACACTACTGATTTTTGTACATTAATTTTGTTCTGTGTAAATTTACAAATTCATTGATTAGAGTTAACATTTTTTTGGTTCAGTCTTTAGGATTTTCTGTATATATAAAATCATGTCATCTACAAATAGAGACAATTTTACTTCTTCCTTCTTCCTCTCTAATTCTGATACCTTTTATTTCTTTCTCTTGTCTGATTGCTTTGGCAAGGACTTCTATACGATGTTGAATAGGAGTGGTGAGAGTGGACATCTTTGTTTTGTTCCTGATCTAGGCTATCTTTTCTTAATATATTTAGATATGTGCTGTCTTCTTGAATATGCAGTTTATATTTTCTGCATTGTTACCACTTGTATGGCATTCCCTTTAAATTTGGTAGAAGCCTTGAAACTCCTTTCCTTTATACACACATAAAGTTACTTTTATATGTTGATTTTTACTGTGCTTAGAAATTCACTTGTAGAGATGTCTGGGTGGCTCAGTGGATTAAGTCTCTGCCTTTGGCTCGGGTCATGATCTTGGGGTCCTGGGATCAAGCCCCACTTTGGGCTCTCTGCTCAGCGGGGAGCCTGCCTCCCCTCTCTCTCAGCCTGCCTCTCTGCCTACTTGTGATGTCTCTGTCAAATAAATAAATAAATAAAACTCTTTAAAAAAATGCACTTGTATTTTTCTTTTATGGCTAATTATCACAAAGTTAGCAACTTAAAATAATACAAATTTATTATCACAGTTTCTGTAGATAAGTGAGTTCACATACTGGTTAGTGGGTTCTCTGCTCAAGATCTTAGAAGACTGAAATCAAGGTGCCAGCTGGGGCTGTGATTTCATCTGAGGATTAGGGCTTTCTTCCTTGTTTTCTGGTTGTTTAGAAGAATTAATTTCCTTGCAATTACATGACTATCTTTGTGGTTATCAGCTGGGGACCATCCTTGGGTCCTAGAGGTCTCCTACTGTTCCCTGCCACATGGCCCTCTCCATAGCCTGGCAGTTTGTTCCCTTGAGGCCAGCAGTCGAGTCTCTCTGGTTTTGAATTTCTAACTTTTATGAAGGGCTTACTGGGTTAGGCCAGGCCTACCAAGGTTAATCTCCTTTTTGGTGAACTCAAAAGAAACTGATTTGGAGCCTTAGTTACATCAGCAAAACCTTTCCTGCCATGTAAGACAATACGATATAAGAATGATAATTCATCATATTCACAACTCAACTTACACTCAAGCAGAGGGAATTATATACAAGAATTTCGGGATTTGGGGGGGGGTTTGTCCTGCAATTTTGCGTACCATAGGCTTTGATAAATTAGCTAAAATACTAACAGTGTTTTAAAGATAATTATTAGCTCCAAATATTAGAATTTACAAATCTTGTTCACCTTTTTGGTGTGGTTGTTTTTTACATTTGCAGACATTTTTATTTGCACTTATCCAAATTTAGAGGTTGGACTAGAAATAAAATCACTTTGAGATGTCTTTTACACTTTTGACCTTTGAATCCTTAAAGCAATAAAATCTTCCCAGTAGTATCATTTATCTTGGATGACTCTGATTTATAGTTTGCGAGGATACCTACACTTTCCATTTCAGTGTCTGGGATAAAATGTATAGTCCAAGCCAGGTAACTATGAGAATAGCCAGTGATTGCAAATGTGATCTGTTTCCCTCTAGTCTTTTGTATAAGATTATTGTCTATGTTGCATGTGACCTTAGAATTATTTGGAAGTTTAAGGTTACAGATCCGTGGCACTATTTGAAAAAAAATCCATACAGAATTGAATATTATATACATATGTATATGTACATAGTTACCCACTCATGCATGGGCAGCCATGTGTTTATGTATCCATATAGATTTATGCCTACATTGATATGTACATGTAGGTGTGTTATACAGAATTATTTGTATAAACGCAGTGTTACTGATAAAATATCACCGGGGTTTTCTTCGATACTTAAGTTACTTTGATATAATAAAGTAGTATAGAACTTGGGGATTTTAGTAAATTAAATCCTAACGACCATTATGTAATTCTGTGAGTATAACTAAAAGGTGATATGTAACTTCAGAACTATATTTACTTGGGAAAATTAGAAAATAATTTTTATTTTTTATTTATTTTATTTTTAAAATTTATTTGACAGAGAGAGAGACAGTGCGAGAGGGAACACAAGCAAGGAGAGTGGGAGAGGGAGAAGCAGGTTTCCTGCCCAGCATGGGGCCGGATGTGGGGCTTGATCCCAGGACTCTGGGATCATGACCTGAGCTCAAGGCAGATACTTAACCATAGAGCCACCCAGGTGCCCCTAGAAAATAATTTTTAAAGGACGACTTGCTCTTTACATTTTAAGGTAATACTGATCCTAAAGCTGCCTTTAAAAAATCCTGTAACGTCACGAGCAGTCGTTCTGGTAGCTGTAACAGTTAAGTAGAGAAGAGATACAGACTCCCATCCTACTCCACCCCCCCCCCCCCCCCCGGAGTTTCTGCCAAGAGACTTTTACTGTCTCATTATTGTTCTGTGGTGTTTCCCTTGTCCATTAAGAATATTGAAATATATTTCCAACTATCTTACTGATGTTTGCTAAAACAGAACCAGAAAGAATGTATTAAAGAGGCAAATGTTTCTGTTTATCTTTGTGACCTTGTGTCTTCCTGAAGATTAACTTTCTGCTTTTGTGTCTCACTCTTTCTATCTCTAGTACTCTTCGTGCAGCAGAGAAAATGTCTTAGATTTCCAAGTGTCTTCTCTATTAGTTTTAGTAACATAGAGGCTTCTCCTAAAAAGTAACCATGTGGCAGCAGTTCGGGGATTATTCCTTGTAGTAATTTTGATGCATTCATCTATTCTTACTGGTTTTTTAATGTCCTAAGTTTCCTCAGTATGAATGTGCTAATGTTCTGAAGGCAACTTCTTTGGAGGAAAATCATTATAGGAGCTTATTTTTCTTGTTTGCTAAATAACTTAAGGGTTTCCCCCCCCCCCAAGACTTAATTGCTCAGAGAAAAATCTTTACCCTTCCTACCCTAAGATGAAACATATTTCAGCTTCCTTAATAACCCACATAATTTTGATATGGGAGAATGAATAGATTATATTGGTATTCTATTAAATTATAATCTAAAAACAGCTGAATACTCTTAGTGTGTTTTCTGACATTACGTGAAAGGAAAAAAGACAAGTGGCGCTTGCATGGGAAATATTAAAGTACATAAACTCAGATGCCAATGATAAGTATTTTCAGTGGTCTAATGGCTGCCAGTTCCATTCCACTTCACACCTTCTAGAGTGACTTCACATTGCTGAATTTTATTCAAGCATGCCAAGAGTGAAAATATTCACATGCTGCAAATTAGTATTACAAACCATAATTCTAATTGAGACATAACTATTTTACACATTTATATAATTCTCAAAATTGTGTATAGCAAGTATTGTGTGATTTAGTCTGTTCAGACCTTCTTATACCCTTCAGAAGAAAAATGTTTTTGCAGAAAGATTAATACGTAATACAAATCACACTTAGAACCATCAGTTACGCTTTCAGGAGCTTTCTATCCTTTCCATCACCCAGTCTCTGTGCATTGAATTTCTTTGAAACAACCATTGCAAAATGTAGTCTTATGAAAAAGCATTATAATTACAGAGATATGTTTGTCTGGGAACATAACATCCCTTCTGATGGTAAATGTTTGACCTATTGCAAGTTTCTCTAACTACCTGTCATCTCATGTGAAGATCATTTATAGTATTAACTGGACCTATGGGGATCTCTGAGGTATTACTATTATTATTATTTGCTTTGTTTTTATTAACTGGAGATTTAAAGGATAGGACATACCAGGAAAGTAGCATTTTTACATGTGAAAATGTGCCAAGCAGGCATTTCTTTATGTAAGTTTTATTTGTACCT
Source organism: Mellivora capensis (assembly GCA_004024625.1). Classification (NCBI taxonomy): domain Eukaryota; kingdom Metazoa; phylum Chordata; class Mammalia; order Carnivora; family Mustelidae; genus Mellivora; species Mellivora capensis. The sequence continues at coordinate 154,912 of PISX010000290.1, forward strand.
GAGAGTGTAGAACCATAGATTCTATTTTAGAGACATTGGGGACCTTATAGCTCATCTCCAAACTCTGTTCAATATAGGGAGGAAATGGAGGCCTACCAAGGTTAAGGTTAAGTGGCATGCTCAGGGTAACACAACCAGTTATATCAAGGCTGATAATCAGGTCTTTAGAAAAGCTGATAATAGATATCTTAGTGGCACATTAAATATCTGATGACATTCCTAAGCAGGAAGTATGTCCTTATATTAACATGAATTATTTACTTCCTCTTGTTAGTTACTTGGAAGAGATGGGCTTGGGGCTTGTAATTCTAGTTTTCTTATTACCTCATAATTTCTCATTATTTAATTGTCTTTTTCCTGATCTTCTGCAGGAATGCCTTGCATACCCGGGATTACACTTGCTGCTTTTTGTTTTTGTTTTAACTACAGCAGTACATTTCTAAAAGATTCTGTGTATATTATTCCTGGGACCAGCTACACAATTGTGGGCCCTTCACTGTAAAATTGTTAAGAATTTCAGGATGGCAACAACCGAGCATTAAGCTAAATACAGTGCCCTGCATGACTACACAGATCGCTCATGAAGCCAGCCCTGGCTATTCTAGATGTTTTGTCTGAAACTTTCTTCTTTAAAGAATAACATACCAAACTATAGACTTAAATATTTTGATACACCATGGAGATTAATTTTTTTAATAAAACAAGAATATAATTTTCTGCTTTTTCTCTGTGGATGAGTTTATTATAGGTAATATCACTGAAGCTTTTCCCAAAATTTCTTGAGAGGAATGTTAGAATGGCAAAACTTAGAAATAAGTAATGTATATGTTCCATTTGGAGCGATGGTCTAGAGTGCAGAAATCAAGGCATCCAGTTCACTCCAAAAAATGGTCCTTAAATATGCAATCGTCCGCTATATAACTGGATTTGGTGTTGGGTATTTAATTTGGAGGAGGATGTTAGGTGATTTTTTTCTAAAGGTGTGACTATTTTCCAGCATCTTCAAATGGAAGCAGCTTGCCTTAGCGTACTCTTTTATATTAATAAATATGTATATACATTGCTAAAGTGGCAATATGAATATATTTTACCAGATGTGCTGAATTTCACCTAAGAGAAGGCTGGTAATCTTTTTACACATAAGTGAGAATATAATATATTGTAATGTTTTATATGTACATTGACTAGCTTTTTGATACGTCTGTCTCTTGAATTTGAATAATGTTCAGTGTTTACTTGAATGATGTTAATGGAGATAGTAAATAGGTTTATAAAGTAAACAATATTTGAAGCTTTGCATAGTGAAAAGACTACCCTGTTTTTTAAAAAAGACTAAATAAAAGTTAATTCCAAGTGATAAGGTATACCTGAGTGCCAATTTCTGCCTCTTTGTAAATTTTCAGATACTTTATTTTCAGGTTAAAAATCTTGAAATTCTGTTTCATAATGTAAATATAGTAAAGTGCCAATTCGACAATCTTCCTTTTCACATAAATGTTTATTGATACAAACCTTTAAAATATTTGGCTACATTATTTCTTGCTTTATTAAAAACTTACCACATGACAAATACATGTGCATTTGTAATTTCTGTTTCTTGGCATTAGATTTTTTTTCCTAATCTAGTGCTAAGTAGTTATATAGGGCTGTTTTTATTTTAGAAAAAAAGTGGATTTTTGAACAGTAATGCTATTTGACTAAAGAATTAACAGATATGTCTATATTAGAATAAATTTCAAGAAAAGATTTTTTTCTAATACTTTGGCATTGTGAAAGTTTCTGCCCTGTAATGCTAATATAAATTTTACCAGTAGTAAAAAAAATTCAAATTTTCATTGCCTTTTTTCCGTTCATCCTCTTTTTAAGAGATGGCCAACAGTGCCACCATAAGAACAGACAGGCTTTTCTCTTAAGTGTTGGTTTTGTAAAACAAACAAAAAAACCTCTGCACTTAAGAAGTGATGAAAACTGCATGTAGTGAAACAGATAAGACATATTTGTGAGATACCAATGACATAATGAAACTGCCTCTGATTTCTTTTATGAGCAAATCAGGTTCGTAAAATTATTCTTCAGAAACCTGTTACTGATTTGGATGTTTACGTTTTTGCCAGGTCATTCTGTCTAGGTAGCATTGTACTGATATCAATTTATTGTCTTCATCTTTAATTTGTTGTTCAAGGAGATGGTCTCAAAGAATCTAAAAACATGAAAATGATCAGACCATCTTGGTCTGATAACATCTTCCCTAACGGTGCATTTTGAGGGCCATTTTTTTTCATTCTGCTCTTTCCTATATATATGATTCATTGTTTAAATAATGAGACTTTAAAAGTAATGTGCCAAATTAATTATGACTATGATGATTTCAGAATCTGTATTAAAGCATAAAATTTTTCTTTCATGGTCTGATGCTTACATGATGCATTATATTTATTTTTGAATGAAAAGAAACCTGGTCCCCATCTTCCTGTTGACATCAAACAGTCTTCTGATATGCTAATCCAGCATCAGGGAGAGCACATAGACAGGCTTTATTTGGACTCATTCCAAATCTGAAAAAAAATTATGTGTATAGAACTGATTTTGCAGCATGGCCCCTTAGAATGAAGAGTGATGTTGACACAGTCTGCAATTAAAAATTCTGAATATCGAAACATGATATGGGAGGTTTTCAGCATTTTAGTAATACCCTGATTTGCTCTTTAATTACCTGGTCATCTAATTGTTACTTGCTTTTTCCTACTGATGTTAATAGCCCTTGAAATTACTAAGTTCATTTCCATAGTTAACATTAATCTAAAGTTACTGGCTTTTCCTTAAAGATTTATCCTTTTGGTATATCAAGTACATATGAGACAGTAGATATAATCTTTTGCTAAGTATGAAGTAGGGATTATCAGCAGATTTCCCTATGTTCTTTCAGCCTGCCCTCAACTGGTCACGGGGGTAAAAAATTGACAGAGAAACTTGCTTTGCAGTTACCCAAATTATAGTTTCTCCATTTTCAATAACAAATCAAATCAGTTGAACTTCCAAAAACTTTTCCAGAAAAAATGCACTATAGTACGTACTTAAATGTTAATATCTGTTAATAACTATTTGTGTTTTTTAAAAGTTAAAATTATCAGAAGGTGTCATAAAAACTTCCTTATATGTAGTATTTCATGTTGGTCATTTGTAAATATTGTTAAACAGGAAACCAATTGCATTTTTGTGTTAGAAAAATAATTTTTATGTAATCTTTATGAATTTTAGGAAACTAAAAACTTTGTTCTTGAAGGAGATATATTCTTCTAGCAAATGTAATATAGGAAAATGGGCATAAATATATACCTCTGGTTTTGTAGTTCTTTGGGTGATTAAAGGCCCACTCTTTCCCAGCTAGATTGTTGGTGCTCAGCTTTTTGCCTGGACCTTCCTATCATGTTTTTCTTCTATGAAGTTTGGTTTCATCTATTCAAAGTACAGGTTGTTTTTTTTTTTTTTTTTTTTATAATGTGCAGTAGAAATATTCATGAAAATTTTTTACATAAATCTCTTTTATTTAATGTTTAATAAATTAACTGATATTTCAAATCACCAAGGTGGTTCAATATTTAAAAGGAATTCTATAGTGAAGCCTTCTGTCAGGAGAAGAATTGTCTTTTAATGAACATAATTACCTTCAGGTTTTCAGACTATTTTATTCCGGGTTTTCTTAAAATGAAATTTGACATCATCCTTTTAGGATAGAAAATTATTTTAATAGACGTTAATTTTTTGAAATCTTGGACATCACAAAGATGTAGCTTTATATGGCCTATGCTAACTTCACATATAATAGTAAGAAATTTAAGCTAATATGTCAGGTAAAAATTCTTGAAATCATCTCACTGTGGGAAATCATATGCTTTTTAGTTGGCAATAGGTAGATAAAACTAAGTGTTTTTCTGACTTAAGGCATTTTGCATGTCAGAATGTAGTCTGAAGATATTTTAATTCCGAATAATTCTTATTTAAATTTTTTAAAAAGCATTTTAAGAAACAAAAGCGGCTAATTCCTGAAAGGACTGTTTGGAAATACTTTGTTCAACTCTGCAGTGCATTGGAACACATGCATTCTCGACGAGTCATGCATAGAGGTAGGATAAAAATCACAAATAATTTCTAAAGTTGTTTTAAATGATGCAGATTATTAGGCAATTTAAGAATAAATACCTTCCAGTTGTGGCATAGTATCATGCTTTCTCAGTTAATTTATTTTCAAATTATCATTTACTAGGATGAAAAACCTTTCAGTAAAGCCCTACTTGTTTTAAAGAAAAATGAGAATTAGTTATAGTTCTGCTTGCCTCTTCTGAGCATCTTGCTAATAATGTTGGTAACTTAAAAAAAAGAAAAGGTGCAGGAAAGCCGTTGATTATGTGTAAGAAGATTCAGCAGACAGTATATATTAGGGCCATTTCATTTCTTAATTTGTAACATTAGGTCTTAATATTTTCTTGATTGTCAATCAAATAGTTGGGCAGAGCATGTAAAGATGGCATCACTTAGGAACTGATCCTCTGATTTTGGGGTGTGAAAAATTTCAATACAGTTTATTTAAGCAATTATGATTTGTAAGATCATCTAAGTAAATAATTATGTTCATAGTAGAGTTATGATTTTATATTTTATGTAAATGTATCGATAAATTAATGTTTAATAAGATATTTAATATTGATATAAAATGGGCATAAATTTATTTTGTGCTTTGCATTTCACAAAAGTTTCTTTGAAAATGCATTTTAAGTGAAAATTAGGAGCAATCTCTATCATGCTGCATTGATGATTATTTCTTTATCAGAGGACTAAGAACTCAGAAGTAATAAGGCTATATCAAAATTATCCAGAATGAAGCAATTTGGTCAAAATTCAAACTGACTTTCTTTCATTTTTAAGATAGAATTTAAATTCTGCCATGAAAAGTATTTTAATCCCTTGAAAATAGCCAAGCTGACATCATCTTGCACCTGATTCCTTCATCTCTTCACAGATATAAAACCAGCGAATGTGTTCATTACAGCCACTGGAGTGGTAAAACTTGGAGATCTTGGGCTTGGTCGGTTTTTCAGCTCCAAAACCACAGCTGCACATTCTTTAGGTAAGAGACACAGTATAATTTCTTTCAGTTATCTTGTGCGTGCGTGCGTGCTTGTGAGTGCATGTGTGTGGTGAAAAACAACATAAGGAATGTACTAATTATATGCCAGCTCTTACAGTCTAAAGACAACTGTTTTTAAAATCATCAGATCCTGAGTAGATCCCTATAATTCTCTATTAAACATAATGTGTCCTTTCACATGACAGTTGGATACTTCTGTTAATTAGACCCCAGGTAGACATTTGGTCAAAAAAACAATACTAATAAACAAACTTGGTTTTAACAGTTGCCGTGGAGCATTCCTTTCATTCTTCACTTAACAACATTGAGATAATATGAAGATATGATGATAAAACCACATCTTGAAAGAGTACTTCACCTGACTATTTAAAAATAACGTAGTAATTTGTAAATGTTTGTTTATTAAAATAACACATATAGATGTGATTACTGCAGAGGGGAAAATATACATTGCTAAAGTGGCAATGTATGGTCTTAAAGATGGTCTAAAACTAATGAGGAAAATATTCTCCTAAGTTATATAGAAGATATCTGCAGTATATTTATTCTAAAACTAAGAATATAGCAGTGTCCCTTATATCTAAAATAGAACAGAATGTAGTAGCTGTTACAACATTATGTTAACGATGGAAAAAAGTTGTCCAGTTTGGAAACAATAGAAATTACTAGGAAGAAATAATTTTTAAATCTAATAACCTAAAGAGAGTGACAGAGCTTCTCTTAAAACTCTTCAAATCACATTTTGTTCTTGTAAATATAAAACTTAAATAAAATGGTAACAACCAGAATAAAATAAGAATTAAGATAAAAATAAGTTGACTTTAATTTAATGGTGCCCCATCTTTGGTATCATAATTTCATTGAAAAACATTAAATCTTTTTATAAAATTGTGTTTAAATGTGAAATAAAAAACTTAACAATGGCCTGATGAGGGATAAGTGAATTACACTAGAGTAGTGAAATGAGCATCTAAAATGGTTGACTAGACTTTTTTAAAGTTTTTCCTGCTTTGTTAGTAAGACTGTGTGGCCCTGAACCTGTCATTTAATTTCTTTTATGTTTAGAACAGTATGTGGCACATAAGTAGGCAACCGATCACTGCTGAATGACAAAATATTGGATCCTGGGTTAAAGAGTGATAGAAAGATAATACTTTACCCTTTTCACAGAGTTTTTATTTTGTCAAGTATTCTAAGAAAATTAATTTTCAACTGATGTCAAGTAATACTGTCTTGTTCCCTTTCACTTTACATTTATTTTTAGAGAGCATTACAAATTTTTCTGGTTAAGAAGATTTGATAAGAAATGCATAAATTTTAGTGGCACTTTCACAAGTTTTATTTGGAAGTTACAACTCTTACAATGCAAATATGAAGAAAAGGTAGACTATTCCATGTCAGTGTCATTTCGCTCAGTAAAAGTAACATGTTTTCACTTTGTTACTCACCTGAATGTTTTAACAGAATTATGTCACTTAGTTTACCTAGAAATGCAAAATTACACTTACAGACACAGACACATGCACACACACACACACACACACTGCACGCCTGCGTACCCATGCTAAGGCACACACGTGTGTTTCTTAAATGGTTTTGCAGACTGTCACTGTGAGCATGCTCTAGTCACCTAAGGACCTGGGGAATGAAACTAACAGCAGTTTTGGAAATGGACTTCTTCAGCTTGCCTGCCCCTGCCTTGTACAGAAGTTCTAAACAGGGTTGACAAACGTGCATCTTCAAGTTTAGGTGATGTGTTAGTTCAAATTATGTGATACGGAGAGTAAATTCATTAAGAAATTCTATCATATCAGGTTTTATCTAAATCACTATACTTGGTCATATAGTTTTATGTAGCTATGTAAGTATATATGCGTGTGCATGTGAAATAGATGGGGACGCCGTAATTACAGAACGTTCTAAGGCACCACCTGTAGTGCAGCCAGTGAGGAAGCAGCAGCGAGACACTTTCTTTGATGAATGAATCGGTAGAAAAATAATTTCTTTCACAAGTATTTTTTCCCATATTATTTTGAGAAAAAAATATTCTTAAAATAAGACAATGTCTTTTATTCTTGCTTGTCTTCTCTGCAAAGTATAGATTTTGATGGTCTGAAACTAAAGTTCAGTAAGCAAAGTGTAATGAACATCCAGAATTAAAGATTGAATTCTGGCCTACCGTGGCTATGTGGACCCAGTAAAAAAACCTATTTAGAAGGATCAGGAAAAATCGTCTGCTAACCAAGAATATGTATAAAATAACAAGGATAGAAATCCTGACACAGACTTATGTTTGTTGACTTACATTACCTATATTTATTTATTGTTTTAAAAGATTTTATATATTTATTTGATAGAGACACAGTGAGAGAGGGAACACAAGCAGGGGGAGTGGGAGAGTGAGAAGCAGGCTTCCTGCTGAGCAAGGAGCCTGATGTGGGGATCGATCCCAGGACTCTGGAATCATGACCTGAACTGAGGGCAGACGCTTAACAACTGAGTTACCCAGGTGCCCCTACTTATGTTACTTTTAAAAGAATTATTACCCTTATATATTATTATCATGTATTTTTATTTTTAAGAGCAAATCCTAACTTTGCTTCTAAGAGTTGATTATGAAAAGCAATTGAAATTGTGGCATCTATGTGAATTTATTTTGCTTATAGAAAATATGATAGAATTATAGATTTTATTCTGTGTTGATTTGTTTTCTGATTTTACTGAGGGTATTATCTATAGGGCATGATTTATCACTAGAGCAGGTCTAAATTTTAATGTAACTACAAATAAGTGAGATCTGTATGTAGTTTATACTGTTTTTACATCAAATTAAGTTGATCTTGGAGCCCAATTTCATTTAACTTTGTAAAGGAGATGTTTTTAGGAATTTAACTCAAAAAAGCAAAAAATAATAGGATTTTAAAAACATCTTGCTACAGTTATGCACTTACATTTTCTGCTTTCCAAAGTATATATTACTATTCAGAAATGAAGTAAAGGATGCTGTTTTTTCTTACTTTGATTCATTAATAGGAACTCACACGTCCAACATTCCTTATTTTTTAACAATCCTTAAAAGATTGTCAAGCGTTTGAATTTTTCAATTTTCTGTTCATTTTGTATCACTTATTTGTATTATTTCTTTTTTTGATGACAAATAAACATGCAGTAGAATCTGTAGTTCTGTCACATTTTCTGTAGCAAATAAAGTTGTACAGGTGGTTACATTTATAATGTTTTCAGAACCATTTTCTTAATTAAAAGTATGTCAACAAGGAATAGGCTTAAAAATTACAAATATAAAATCTGATGTTGCTGGATGTTCAGACTATGTCAAATCCTCAGAATAGGAAAAAAAAAAATTCTCAGAGGCCTTCACTTTTCCTTCTACTTCCTCCCGGCTCCCCGCATATACGTTGAATCACAGTCTCTTTTCTTTTCCCGCTTCCTTAATCCATAGTGACTTTATGTTTAAACTAGGAAAATGTTCTCCCTTGTTTCTAGTATTTTACAAAAGTCAACTATATGTGTATTTCCAGCAGACTTACCTTCCTAAAAGAGATTATCTGACTATATCACTTCCCCCCAAATCCTTGATTGTTCCCTGTTGCCTAAAGAATGTCATACAGAGTCCTTAAGTAGTCGGGGTCCTCTGGAGTTTGATGTCCTCTGTAACTTTTCATTCTTGCCATTGACTACACAGCCCTCCCTCCTTATGTGCCAGCCGTGTTTTTCCTCTTGCTTTGTTCCGAATGTGAGAAATAGCATGATTTTTGGAGAGAATGGAGGACATCTGGATTTACGTGTCCCTTGTGCTGTAGGTCTTTGATCAAACCATTTATTAACTTTTCCAATTTCTCAGTTTCCAATTGATGAAAATAGAATATGGATAACTATTCTATGTTTTGCCCTAATCTCTAATAATACATGAACATAAAGGTGTTTTCGTTCACCATAATGTGCTGTTACATTGCTTAGGTGAATACGAAGGTGGTATTGGTGGTGAAGATACAGCAAAGGGATGAAGGGAAAAAGGAGAAGGAATTCATGTACTGTTTATTGTTCTTGTAAAGTACCTGAATTGAATCATTTAAAAGACAGTTTTAGTACCTTTCTTATGCATGTGCTGTTCTCGGGACCAGGAACAAGCCTCAACAAGACCAGTGATCTTCATAGATCTCAGTGTGGGACGAGGGAATAGATAATTATCTTATGCTTTCGTTTTTTTATTAGTTAGCCATGTGACAGAGCGTGACTAGGAGGAAGATTACGTTAGAAGGGACATGGTCAGATAAGGCCTCCTCGAGGAGGTGACTTTGATCCAAGATCAGGATGCAGAAGAACCAGCTACACATGACCTAGGGAACAATGTGTCATGTCAGGCTGACGGAAGAGCATTTTACACAAAGGAGCAGACGCAGGATAAGCTCTGTCTGTGGAAAGTTTGCTGGAGCAGCGTGAGGGAAGGGTTGTAGCCAGATGTGGGAAAAGCTCCCATCTCATTCTAAGTGCGGTGGCGAGCTTCTGCAAGAAGGTAATTGGAGAGCAACGTGACATGCTGTGAAGACTGCAGCCATGAGCCTCTTTTGCCTTCTTCGGGATAATCATGCCCACTATTGTCTGCTGTTTTCAGGTTCTTCTGTGTCCGGTGGTGGCCCTCCTTTGTCTCTGAGAGCCTCTCAGGATGTGCTACCCAAAACTGAACAGAGATACCACATGAACTCATTAGCTCACAGTATAGAAAGTTCGTCACTGCCTAGAATCTATGATCTAGACAGTTCCTTTGTTTTTGTCCCCCTCCTTTTGTTTTGTACGTGAAATTATGTTACATCAGATCTTCATTTAGTGCTTTTGTATTGATTTGGACAGAGGGTGTTGCTAGGGAGACTAATTGTAGGATTATATATATCCCTGTGAATCTTGCCTTTTTTTTTTTTTTTGTATTGTCAACCTTATAAATGTTACAGGTGTTAAAAAATTTGTTATATATATAGATATAGATATGTATATCTATATCTTAAAATTTAAATGAGGACACATCTGTCTCCCTTGATTCAAACTTCTTAACAGTCTAGGTAAGTGGCTTTTAAATTTCTTGACAATGACCCCAGCAAACAATGTGATCGCACAGGAATGTAACCGTATGTACTTGAAGCAAAAGGTTCCTGTGACAGTGCTTTACATTACAACTGTATTGTCTGTTCTGTTTTATTTTACTGGAAATAATGCTAGTTGCAACCCACTAAATTGATTTTACAACTCATTAATTGATAATGGCCTGTAATTTGGAAAACACTGGTCTTTGTTTACAATTCATCCATCCTTCCTTCCTTTCTTCTTTCTCTTTTTCTTTTATTTTTTTTTAAATATTTTATTTATTTTGACAGAGAGAGAGAGCATGAACTGGGGAGGGGGAAGGCAGAGGGAGAGGAAGAAACAGATTCCCAGCTGAACAGGGAGCCCTACACTGCTTGATTCCAGAACCTTGGGATCATGACCTGAGCCCATGGCAGATGCTTAACTGACTGAGCCACCCAGGCCCCCCAGTCATGCTGTTCCATTTACTTAAAGACAGATTCCCCTTTTCCACATACTTTTAGACATTCTCCTGACTTGCTGCTTGGTTATTAGGTCATTTGATCAATCAAATTAACCATTTACAGTATTCTCTGTGTTTCTGGGGGTGGGTAATAACATGCGTGGGGGCTCTGTACAATTTACAAATCATTCCATTCCCCAAGACCCTTACTGAGGTGTGTGAACTATGGGTATCGATTATTCCCCTTCTAGAGTCACAAGAACTGAGGCACAGATTGGTAAATAGCTAGAGGGTAGTGATTGGGTCTGTGGCTTCCTACGCAGGACTTACTCTCCAAAACTGACCTTTTTTTCACCGTATCAGTACCTTGTGGCATGTTCCCCTACTCTAGTAATCTTTTTTCATTTGTTGTTTTTATTTCCATCTGCAGTTATCTTGTTCTGTCCTGTACATTGCCTAGGAACCCACATATGAGACCAGAGTTTACCCCCCTCTCCTGGACTTGACTGCTCTTAACGCTCCCAGAGTCAGAAATAAACAGGAAATAGACCTCAGGGATATTGAGGTCTTTCTTCACAGCCATTCTGCCTACGGGCAACTTTGGCAAATATTTCTAAGTGGCTCTTCTAACCTGAAAAGTACAGTTAGACCAAAACCTGTGAAATAGGAACATGGTAATCAGGGTATATTTTTCTCACGTCATGAAACACAGAATATACTTTTGTTACACTTTTTCCTTAACTTACTCTGAAGTCTCTTTTCAGCCGATGTCTGACCCAGAGGCAGATTGCTAAGGGATCAAGTATCTTTATCTTTGGATATTTAAAAATACAGCAGAATACACGGAATAATTTTTATGTATTCCAAATATATGATTTTTAGTAAAATCATATCACGCTACCCTTGTTTCCTATAATAATGACCCAGAGGAATCCTCTTCTGCTATGAACTAGCAACAGCAGTAAGAACGAATATGTATATAGCATTGTGTAATTTACAAGCAGTTTTAAAGGACATTTCTCTTTGTTCCTCAGTGTTCTCTAACTAGGTAGATTGGCTGTTACAAAGTAGGAAACTGAGATTCCCTAATACTGAACCTGACCTCTGCTCCTCTACCCTCCCTAGAATTCCTGATCCTTACCTTATGTAACTTTTCTTTTCTCATTAGGACTTCTTACCTTCCAATATGCTATATAATTTATTTGTTATGCTTCATACTTTTTTCTCTCTCCTCCAACTAAAGTTTAGCCTTCATGAAGAAAGGGGTCTTTGTGTTTTTGGTTTCGTGATGTGTTCTAAACACCTAGGAGAAGGCATTGCACATAATAGATAATAAGTATTGATTAAATGATGAATGGGTGTAGAGACAGGTTACACATCAAAGGATGGATTTAATGGAGTCTATCAGTAAGTGTGGGTTAGATTATGCTCAGTAAGCAGAGGTCAGGTTCAGTATTAGAGGATCTCAGTTGCTTGGCACTAAAGCATATCTGTCTGGTCACCTGAATCCACTGTGGGCCTCGTGTGGCTCCCTAGGGTAGCTGCCCTCTCTCCATGTGGCAACTTGGCATATCAACGTAAGTTTTTGCTATCTCGTGAGGGTGAGAGAACATGGCCAATCACTTACTGGCTCTGAATTAAACACGTTCTACTTCTTTATAACACAGATAATGCCCATTCATTTTTTATTGTCCAAAACAAGTCTCACGACCTTACCTGTCTCAAGAGAGTGGGGTAGTATAATTTCCGTGTGTTAAGGAAGAGGAGAACCAGAGATAATAAATGTGAGCATTGTCCATGGGCATGAGATGAAGCAGAAATTACCCAGTTTATTTTTCCAATTGTTTGTTTTGTATTCTTTCCCTAATTTTTCATTTTTGTGATACATTTGTTGCTGTTGCACCTAAAGCATAATTAACTCTCTCAGTGGGAATGTGTGGTAGTGGTGAATGCAGAAGTAGCCATAGAGAGCCTTAGGGAATTTTCATTATTCTAAAAGGAAATTCTGAGCAGAGATTATTATTAGAGTTGGGATTAGGATTATTTTTCTTTTGGAGACATTATTTTTCAAATCAGAATAATTCATGAGGTTCACCAGACTGTTGATCCCTTATGACTTTTCTCTTGATCAGTAAAGCTGTAGTTAGCCCTGCTGGACGTATTTATGCTAGGGACCTTATTTTGGTCAATTTAAAAAATTCGTAATAAAAACTACTACTTACCAAGCTTCAAATACCAGCTATGGAGTAAGTGCCATGTAGCACATGAACTGTTTTCTGTGTCGATCTCTAATTCAACATTAAGGTAGTTGCGATTACCTGGATTAGTGTCGTATCAATTAATGAACAAGCCAGAGTTCATTTAAATTACAAAAGACCATCATTTATTCCTTTAGTCGTCTTATGGTAAAGAAGACTTCTCTTACTACCACCCTCCCCCCCCCCCCCCCCGCCTCTAAAAAACTCCCCAAAGCATAACTCATCCCATCCCAAAATAATCCAGTAAGCTCGTAGGGGTCAAACATTTTTCAAACCATATATGCTTCTCTTTTTAGCCCCCCATTGCCTAGTGTAGTTCTTGGCACATAATTGGTTCTCAGCTCATTGAATTGAATGTTCCTCTCTCCCATGCAATGCATTAATCATTAACACATTTCTTTTTGTTTTCTATCATTGTCCTTATAAATTACCATAAATTTAGTGGCTTAAACCCTTTTTCACATCTCTACAACCAGCAGTGGCAGGTAGAATTCCTCTCACACCTCAGATCTCTCCTGCTCCTTCCCTTGCATCTCTCACTGATAATCTAGGATAATCTCTCTATTATAAAGTCCATAATCTTACATCTGTAAAGTCATATTTTTAGAAAATTTTTATTTATTTATTTGACAGAGAGATCACAAGTAGGCAGAGAGAGGCAGAGAGAGAGGGGAAGCAGGCTCCCTGCTGAGCACAGAGCCCGATGCAGGGCTCGATCCCGGGACCCTGAGATCATGACCTGAGCTGAAGGCAGAGGCTTAAACCACTGAACCACCCAGGTGCCCCTGTAAAGTCATTTTTGCCAGGTAACATGGCTTATACAGTATGACACCAGAGAGCAAAGATTATGGGGGCCAGAATTCTGCTTACCACACTATTTCAGTAGACATTATGGAGAATTTGTTTGTATCCTCCTTTAATGACTTGATAAGGTGAAGTTGTTTAAAAGTTGGAGGTTTAATGAAAGTTTGCATTAAACTAAGCACTTTCTTTTTTGGACAGATATTTTGACATTAAAATTTCACATTTTTATTATAACGGTTTATAGGTGTTTTATTGCATTGTGATGTACATTTTCTTTTTAGGGAAAAATATACCATACTTGGCATAATATAAATTTTGCAGACAAGTTCTCTCTGTCTTATTGTTAGTTTATTGCACTTTTTTGTTTTGTGTTTATGTGTGTGTGTGTTTAACAAAAGTTTATTTAATTCTCAAGGGACTTTCTCTCCTCTGTTCCAGTCCTGCTTCTTGAGTGGCTTACTCCCTCATGGACTAGAATATAGGTGGAGATAAAAAGTAATTTTAATAATATTAATTAGGAAAGCTAATCTGCTATAAAATCAAGACACATTATGTACTCCAAATGTGTATGTAAGTAATTGGGGGTAGTTAGCTGCTATTTAAGCAAATCTATTTGTACCAGAAACACAATGAAGTGTTTCCTATCTGACTGCTGGAAAGAAGAAAAACAAATGAGAATAGTTAGATTAATAATGTTTCAATATCCATTTTACTTGCTTTCAATATCCGCCCCCCTCCAAAGAGGAAAGATGGAAAATTTTCTTTTTGCATGTACATGTGTGACTTTAGCTATTACGTGTGTTTGTTGTACATCCTGAAAATGGTGTAGATTAAAAAACAAAAACGAAGTAGGACTCTCTGATATTGATCCTTGTGCTAGATAATATTTGAAAACCCTTGGGGGGAAATTGTTGTTTTTGTTGTTGTTAGAAGATTGTTTGAACTTCTCTTTACCTTCCACAGTGAGACAAATGGTTCTCAGATTTTGTGATATTACCAGAAGAGTAAATGCATGACCATCACTCAAACCAGATACAAGCATTTTCACACTGGAGTCTCTTGAGTGTACAAATCATGTTCCCCACACTATTTCCAAGTGTGATATAGCTTCTGATTTCAACTTGGGAAATTACTGTTCTTGAACCAGGCATTAAAACAGTTTAATTTTTGGTGCCAAGTGCCACCTGTGGTCACATACTGGTTTTTCCCACACCTTTCCCTAGCACCTCTCTGTGGAGCTTTCTTTGGCTTATTCCCCGTCATAGTCCAAGGCGAGTTGGGGCCGTAAAGGCAACATATGTTCAGTCAGTGCTATCGGCTACTTTCACTGATTTATTTTTAACTTTCAGCCCTTTCTAGACTTCAATAATGGCTCCAGGAAGAAGCTATGATCTAATTTTAAACTGTGCACATTTAACCTCTCCGTCACTGTAATGAGCACGTGTTTAAAACAGAGTAACTGTAAAGTAGTATAATTACCACGTGTAGCCCATTGAACCCAGAACCTTATTCCTGGCTTTTCGTATGTACATTGTGACTTGTAGAAGATTTCTCTGTGTCTTAATATGGAAGGATACAGAATTTCGTTATTGTTGTTTAGTTATATTTCACAGTGGTCAGTTTTAATGGAATAAACGTCTGTTTAAATGCATGGGACAGAACTACGTGGTTTGAATTCCAGGTCCACAACTTACCCATTTTGTGATCTTTTGCAAATGAGCTGAACTCCCAAAGCCTCTTCTCTAAAGCGAGGTAACAGTAGTAAGATCTTCTGAAGCTACTTCATAATAGTCCTCATTTCACTAGTGCATGAGCCCCATGAGGTCAGGACTTAATCCATTCACTTCTGTTTCCTTAGCGCCTAGAACAGCGTGTGCCCTGTAGTAGGGACCTGCTAAACATTTATTCGGAGTTCAGCCAGATAATACGTGGAATGCATTTAACCCAGTGCCCAGAGCAGAGTAACAGTAACAATACAGTTTCCTGGGTTTTTCTCCCTCCGCATTATTAAAGCTCTTCATGTCATCAGGGGCACTTAAAGGATGACAAATTTTATTTTAGATTTGTCTTTTGCAGAAAAAATACTAGTCTACTGCTCAGCCATTCTGTATTAAGCTTAGATGATACTCCTTACAGTTAAATACATTGGGCTTCCCTCCTTCAAGTCTGCCAACAGGACTTCTGGGCTGACTTAAGAGTGTGAAGGAGAGAATGGAAATTAATTCTTATTACCTGAAGTTATGTGTATCTATTTTTTTTAAATCAAACCAAGGTATAAGATAACTCTTGTCCTTTTAATGTTCCCAATGAGACAGGTTCAAAGCTTCCTTTCTGTAGTTTGCTTTAATTCTAAGAGAAAAAAGCAATATTTCTAAACTGAATCTGCTTGTTTGTACTCTCTGATTTAAAACACTTTGCACAGCTCTCCTATGAAATAGTTTAAAAAAAGAATATATTGCTTTTTTCCATTTCATTTTCCATATGGATTTTTTGTAGGGTTTTTATGAGTCCTGCAGAATTTAGAGCAAAATTGTCTCAGAAACCATTTCCTCTTTCTCATCCCTGCATCTTAGAGGTGAAGAAAGTGAACAAAAAGAGAAGTTAAGTGCTAGCTAGTTAGTGAGGTAAGATGTGAAACGGAGTTCCTGACCTTTGGCTGGTTTTGCCCTGCCTTCCTTGTTTAAAACAAACCAAACAAAACAAATTAAAAAAAATAGCAACCCACTCTAACCATATAAGCAGATTCCTCCATAGTGCTATTGTTTTTCTCAATTCAAGTCTTTGCAGAAATTGTGCTACTAAATGTTGAAAAAATTCTGCATATGACTTGTTTTGATAAAAGGGAAGTTATCAATTAATTTAGTCATATATTCCATAATAGCATGTTAGCAAAATTTTTTTGACTCTCTTAAACATAATGTAGAACTTCTGAAAATCAGTCTTGCTCAGGATAAATTTTAGAATGTATGTATTGTTAACAGAGTATAGAAAATGTAAAACTTTTCTCATTTAACTAAGAGTAAGTCAATTAATGGAATTAAAATCTGTTTACATTTGAATGATTTCGTATATTTTAAAGAAAGTCAGATAGCATTTTCAGATGTTAGTAATTTTTCCCTAAAATCAGCCTTTCTCTTTTTTTTTTATGACGTTATCATCCATTTCTTACTTTCATGCATATCAGGAGGTTCAAATGGCATAAGTACCTGCTCTAGTAAAACACATTCTCATTTCAGCTACAGCCATAAATTCTCAAAAGATCAGTGAAATTATGCAACCTGCCTCTCCATGCCCCCCAGTACATAGTAATTTGCATGATCATTTAATGTCTAATCATATCACTCTACAACTCTCCCTTTCCTTGTACAGCTGTTAAAAGAAGTCACAACATTCTTGAGGCAATAGAAGTAATAGACACGGCTGTCGCGGATTTTTTAAAAAAAGGCTTTTAGGAAATAGTTGTGTATCCCTTAAGTTTGAAATGTGGAAGACCTATCCCTGCATTTAAATGTATTTCAGGTTTTCCTGAGCAATTTAAACTTTTCGACCTCTCCGCTAGGTAGAGAGGAAGGATGGGTCTGTTGGTTTGATGGGGCTCAACCTCTCTGCCCCACGTCCATCAGCGGGAAAGCCCTTGTCCACAACGGAGGCACACTTTAGGCATCACATAAGAGGGAGCAAGTGGAAACTCCCTCTTCGGCTGTGCTCAGCCGCTGATTAGGAATCAATCCGATGAATCATTGTAGGGCAGGATATAAACTTTCTCTTCTTCCTACATAATGACTCTTTTGGAAATGTGCCAGTCATAAAAGTGAGTGGCATCCTTAGATTTACATTTTCGTATCTCTTTGAGATCCATATAATTTAAATATTAGAATAAAATGTGCATATTTCGCATAAGGAAGTTTGCTGTTTACAAAATGAAGAAGAATCAGTGTGTAAGTTTACAGTGTCAGGGTCAACCCGATATGTCATTTTTTAGAATGACCCCCAGCAGTTCCCCAGAAAAGGCTTTTCACATGAACATTTTTTACATGATAAGTTTAGTTGAGTGGAATTCCTGATCATCTTTTCGTCTGTTTCCTTCACTCGCGGGTCGTCTGTGAATTCAGTTATGTTGCAGTTCAGGTGTTCTGTGGGGGCTAATCTCTGTAAAATGCTAGCATTTGTTCCTCTTTTTCCCTGTCATCAATCTTTCACACTCATATCAAACCCCTAATGTATCAGCAGGTTTCCCAGAGCTACTGGTTAAAATTACCTTGGCTTTTGGTAAACTCTGAACCTTCAAGCCTCAGTGTTTTCAGATGCCCCCTGTGGATTCTGTGAAGCCTCTCTCTGCACATTCCTCACTGCCAGTCACTTGCTTTATGTCCTGAAACCAGGAGCCTGTGCACAGCCCCTGATTATTCCAGCTGGACCCACCACCCTTCCTTAAATGGAGAAAGGCTGTAAATACCTCTGGTAATCGGAGTCACGAATGCAAACGATAAGGGAAAGGGGTTGGAACTCCCAAAGCTAGAGAGCTTGTGTTTATTTTACCCGGTAACAGTTCAGATGGTTTAAAACTCTAGCTATTTCTCAAAGTTTCTTGGCTTTTTTGACCCCGACAGAGATTGGCAGATTTACCTGTCTTCAGAGTAGATGCTACACCAAGATAATTTATTTCTTAAGGTTTGTTTTACTAATTGCCTGTGTGAATAGTTCATATTTTATTTAAATTTATTTTATCCTCCTGTGTGCGTGTCTTCACTTCTTCACTTCCATAAATACTTCCCTTTTGTCTGTTCTGACGAGGACTATCCCCATTATTAGTAAAAATGGATTCCAGTACTAGGTAAGGTTTCTTGCAAATAAACGGTTGGTGATGTTTTCAGCTTTAGCGCAGTGTAGTTTCCACATACAACTATTAGGTTACAACCTTATTCTTTCGGAAAACTGACTCCTGCCTTGGAGGAAAATGCTTTGATTATTGGTGTGACTCTTCCTGTTCCCTGTTCAGTACTGGGAGTTACAGTCTCATTAAGATTTACACTATATATCTGGGGAGTTCTTGAAAATTAATAGAAAAAGGAGAATGCCCTTCTCTCCATGAGTAGCAGCATATTTTGGGGAGGTTTTGCCTCAAGCAAGTAAAATTCCAAAATATTTTTCTCAAACCTGGACTCTCTATTTGGCAAAAAGCCCTAGGCTAATGGTGTTGAAATAGCCATCTAAATTCGAAATTGAAGACACTCACTTTGAAAGTCACGTAAGTGTTTTTACCCTTCAAACTATGACATACATGCTTTGCCTATTTTAAATGCTTAATAAGTATTAATTTATTACATTATCATTTATTATGTTACCCTTTTCTAAAATGGCCATAAAAAAAGAAACAAACATAAAAATTATCTGGAGTATCTTGTCTTTAAGAAAAAGTCTCAGTAATAATATCCCAGACAAATTTTCCAGAGGTGTCAGTGAACTTTCACATGTTATTATATAACCCTTTGGTATACAAAAGTCTGTTGTATTCTTTTTAAAATGGTAGTAAGAAGGGTACTGAAGGTTAGTGATTATATCACTTGTAATTTTAAAGATTTTATTTTTTTAATTTATTTATTTGATATAGAGAAAGAGATCATAAGCAGGCAGAGAGGCAGGCAGAGGCAGAGAGAGAAGCAGGCTCCCCACTGAGCAAGGAGCCCGATGCAGGGCTCGATCCCAGGACCCCGAAGCTACAACTGTATTCTAGGGAATGTTTCTATTAAAAGTTAAATGAGCAAGATTTATTTATACACACTACTGAATTGTTATAAATTAATGTTTGTATTTAAGTAAATGCTTATATGATTATGCTTAATTATTTGGGATATGCAAGCCATATTTTTTTCAAAATAAAGAAATGAAGCCAATGTGAATCGCTTAAGTAGATTTTCTTGTTAGAATTCCTCATTTTTCCTTTAGTTAAGCTCCCTAGATTTTCCCTGAATCGATCAAAAGTTTAACTCACCACACCCTTTTTAATATAGGATGGATGTCGATGTGCTGCTTAAGGGTCAGGGAGCAGAGGAAATTAAATAGTTTTAAGTATTCGCAGAAACAATTTCCTGATTCTAATGAGTGATTTTGGTGACATATTTTAATCCAGAATAGTGTGTGTAGAATTTCTTACCACAGCTGCATCTTCATTTTTATATTCCTCTTGTTTGGTTTGGTTTGTTTTTTGCAGTGGGCACTCCTTACTACATGTCTCCAGAGAGAATACATGAAAATGGATACAACTTCAAATCTGACATCTGGTCTCTTGGCTGTCTACTGTATGAGGTAGGTAATGTTGATAAAGTTCACATATTGATGTATTTTTAGTTACTGTTATAGATTTCCTCTATCCTTATAGTATACACTTATTTTTTTCTGGATGGTGTTTAAGAATTAGCTTTTTAATTAGGAAGAGTTATCCATTGACTTAGTAGCTGCTTTTGTAATGGAAAATATACATTCCTACACATTTGCCTCCTCTAAATATTTTTAAGTTTTTTCCTTTTAGGGAGAATTTTATTTTAAAAATGTTTCTAATGTTAATACGATGTTTTCCTGCATATCTTATTTATAAAAATGTACATTTGAACATCTTTAAAATAACTTGCTTATCCATGCATAGCAGGAGAGGTATGGAATGGATTTAAAACATGAAAGCATGGTAAATGGTAAATATCTTTTCCAATATTTCTTTTGCTCTTACTTAGAATAATTTAGCTTTAAGGATAGTAGGCAAATAGATAATTTTTCTAGGTTGCCACTTTGTTTCATTTCCATGAGTAACAGTTGCATTGGTAAAGCTTAGTGAAATAGTCTCTCTCCTGTTCTACTAGTCATAATTTGTCAAAGGGAAATGGAACCATCTATGTATATCCTCTAACACATATTTCAATCCAGTAATTTGGATGGGTAGAAAAAAAGCATATTATGTAAAAACACATTTTACATCCATGTTACAGAGTAATGGTATCAAAAAGCTCTCAAGACTCTACTGACTTATGTAAATTTATTTTTTAATCAAATGGTCATTTTCCTAGTAATTTCAGGCTTTAAGTCAGAGCTGCTAATTAAAGGTTAATCTACATCTGAGTAACTAATAAAATAAAATGAAGGAAAATAACACATGGTATCATTTTCATGTTTTAATGTATACAAAAGAAGTCCAAAGTGGATAGATGGAAACCAATATATTTCTTACTCTATATTTTGTATTTCCTGTCCTCCTGACTTAAATGAAATATATATCATGAGATCATCTATTTTAATTGCCCAACCATTACTTGGAAGTAGAGCATTAGAAGGTTTATTTTTTAATGTATATCATGATCTTTAATTATTATAGTTTACAGATTCAAATTTCTTTAATTTAAGGAACCTTAGATTATTTATTTTGTTCTTCCTAGTAAAGTAACTAATTACCACTTTAAAAGAACAGACTTTTAAATGTTCTTCAGTAACATTCCTAGGATAATTTTTTAATGAAAAATTATGAATTAGTGATATGACAAAACATGTGTTTAGGTATGCACATGAGGTGGAAAGAGACTATGCTCACTATATTCTGTTACTAATTTGATATAATGCTAAAAAGAATTGGTTTGGTTATATTAAATTACTGTAATGTTTAAAGTCACTTTGTACATTTTAAAATATTTTATATTTATTTCAGTAACGTTAGGTTCCTCAGGCCATAGTCTAATATTATCAAAATGGCATTTTCCTTTTAAACACCTGAAAGTAAACAGCAAATTGGTTTGCACTAACAAGATGAAATTTAGCAACGAAAAAGAAAAAGTTCAATTAAGGTAATGCTTTTTGAGAAGTTTGCAAATTCTTTTAGGGCCACTGGATTCTTATGTCAAAACTGAAAAAATTCTTCACATTCTGAATTTGCCTTTGAGAGGCAGTGTCCCACTTTTATGTGTATTTAAAATGATCACCAAAATAGAAATTATTTCTTTGGATACTCCTATAGCCGTGAGTTTTATGTGTTGTGGATGATTTTGAGTTAAAAGTATTTATCATGATAAACGTTGGTTTTCATCTCAGTGAATTTTCTCAATTCCTCTATGCAGGTCATGTGGAAAAACTAAAATTTTTCTAAAGATTTCATTTACCTTTATATTCTATCTCCTTCCAGTTATGTTTCAATATAATGTTAATAGAAATACCCAGGAACTTAGCCTTAAAAAATTGGCCACAACCTCTCATGGACATTTTATATTATATCCCTCGAAGAATTTACTATTAACAATGAAGGAGTAGGAAGCTTTTTTGAAAATGTATTTTAAACTCAGGAAATTAGACTTTCAAATATTCCTGAAACCTCAAAAAAAAAAAAAAAAACTAGCAGTACAGTTTTAATTGATATGCAACAAAGTAGACTTTACTAATTAAAATCAAGATGCTGTGCTTTCGCTACACGGACCTTTACATGGAAAAGTAGGTCTTACACATTTTCCTTTATTGTTCAGCGCAGCAATTGCATCCTTACAGGGTTGTAGGTTGGTGGCTTACAGTTCAAAAAAAAAGAGAGCTGCCACCAGCCCCGAAGACAGACAGTGGGCTTTCGTCCCTCCGACACCCCCAGAATACTAATCAGGAAAGTCAGACCCTGGAGGTCAGGGAGCAAGTCAATCATTCTAGCGATCGTCTCAGTGTGGAGGATCAAATTAGCCTGAAAAATTCAGCTGCTGGGAGGAGAGGGCGAGCAGCTGTCAGGGGCAGCATCGAGATGCACTAATGAACCAGATGAATAGTGCAAAAGCTTGAAAATAAAAACAGGACAGTTGACATTTTTCATCTGTCAAAGCAGGAGATGCATGAAAATATACTATTCCTGTTTTAACTCCTTAGGGGACATTCAGATTTTTTTTTTAACACTCTGCAGTATTGAGACAAAAGTACTGTAATGAACTCCTAGCATATGATAATGAATATATGTACATTTACATAGGGTTTTTGCAAACATGGAAAGACTGTAGTTTATTTATACAGTGTATTTTTTAAGGTGGCCTTTATAATACTCTGTCATCAAGTGTCCTTGCATTTTAAACAAAACAGAACAAAACAAATACATGTTATTACTGATAGCTCCTCTTCTAGAAATTTCCTCTCAGATGGAGGGTTTTACATGTTTAGGGCCATTTATATTCTTTTTACATGTCTCTCCGCATATGGAACAGCCTTTCCTGAGGTGGTTTCATGCAGGTTTATGTAGGCTTCATATAAAATGTAGGCTAAGTAAAACTACGTCAGGCTACTTTGCAGGTTTGATTTCCAGTGTCATCCCCTCTTCGCTTAAGGCTCTGAAGGAGTTAAAGCTCTGCCTGGAGCACCAGAAGACAGATGAGAGCCATTTTCAGCTTGTCCTGTCCCCACTGACGCTCACTGAGTAGCACAGCACGGACTAGCGTGTTTCACACACACTCTGCCTGTCTGGGGAATGTACACATTGTCCTTCCAAAATCAAACTTATTAGCACATGTAGAAAAGGGTGACTGACTTTGGGGCAGCCTCGCACTCCGTGTTGTATTCTCGCTGCTGCGGTTCAAAGATTTAGAAGGTTTTGAACAGGATGCGAACATTTTAAATTGAATTTTTTAGTTTGTAACCCTGCTTACCACGGTACTTGCTTGCACTTTAAATGTCAAGTTAGAACCTTGTCTTAAAATAAATTTAAATTCAATAATGTCTTTTTTAAAGTTGATCATTTTTGAGTCTTTTTTTTTTTTTTTTTCCTGCATAGAAATCTCATTCAGATGCCTCAAAGTAGCGGCTTTGACTCAGAGAGCTTTTGAACATATTTAGTGTTTTTGAGACATTATCAAAAGAAAAGAAGTTCTAGTTCGTTGTAAACCACTTTAGGGTCAGTTATAACATTCAGATTGAGAAGACTTTTTTTCCTCTCAAAATAACCCTTTCCTACAGAAACGGTCATGTATAAAATGCTGTACATTCTACTCTCTAAACTATTGCTGAGATTTAATTCATTTTCAATTCCTGTTTCATTTTAGTGATATTTTAACTATCGCATGGTTGATATATGCCACCAATGTCTGTTTAGTCACGAGGTATATTACTTGTTTTTATGACGGTGTATTTACAAAGAGTTTTAAGTTACTGTATGTTCTTTTTCTTAGTATTACTTTATGTCATATATGTATGTATATACATATGTAAGTATGTACTCACCATTTCTTCCTTTTACGGTATTTTAAATATGGACCAAAAAACCCCCAAAATTGAAGTAAGATTTTTAGAACTTACTAAATCTCAGAAAGGAATATTCATAAAAATCAAGATGCTCAGATAACTTTATTTAAAGTCTTTGTAATTATTTTCTACCTGAGTCTAATATACTTGATAAAATCATCTTTAAAAGTTAACATGTAACTACATCAGTTTCATTGGGAGCGTTTTACAGATGGCTGCGTTACAGAGTCCTTTCTATGGTGACAAAATGAATTTGTACTCTCTGTGTAAGAAGATTGAACAGTGTGACTACCCGCCTCTTCCTTCAGATCACTATTCAGAAGAAGTAAGTCATTTTTCAGTCCTTGTGTTTGTCGGTTGTTCATTTTGCTCATGTTAGCATTTTATGAAGAGGGTTTTGTGGTTGTTGTTGTTGTTGTTGTTTTGTTTTTTCCTGTCCAGCAACACAAATGACGAATATGGTAGCAGAAGTAGCACTTTCCATTCTGTTTTCCTTCTCTGGGAGACTTACTGTTTAAAGAGTTGGCTCTGCAGTTCCTAATGTGGAGTGGAGCACAGCACAGCACGTGGCGTGAAATTGGTCACTTCCTAAGTGTGAGGAGGAGAGCCGGCTTTGCACCTTCCGAACATGGCGAAGGGCAGAATGCATACTCGGACCCCAGCTCCGGTTGACCAGGGTGTCTGGTGCCCTTCTTCATAAGACCACTCCTCATTCTCACAGCCTCAGAGCAACCATTGTAACTTTCTGCTCATTATAACGGCTGATTATACCTTCCCTCTCATCCGTGTTTTCCAAAATGTGAAACATCCATCTCTTAGCTGTGTGTCTCTCAGCCTTGTTCTTTCAGGTCTGCCCTGCCTCCCTTGACCATGCCTGTCCCGTCCCCACCTCACTGCTGCGATCAGATTCCTGTAGGAGATGTTCTGAGGTTATCATTAGCAGACACGTTAACATGTATACTGGATGGGACTGAAAATTTTAGAAGACTCTGCTCGCTTAGAATCTGAGTCTGAATCCCTACTTGCTTTGGTAACCCATTGAAATGAGTTGTCTTGGCTAGAGCCAACATACAGTTTTTCACTAAACAAAACGTCTCCCATTTTAGCCCAGTACATAGTGACTTTGCCAGTATTTAAGGAGGAGATGGGCAGAACAGCAGTGTCTTGGGTTAACTAAATGTGTTCATACAACTCTTTTTGGAAAGCTTACTGGGGAACCTACCCAGAGAAAACACTGTCTTGAGTTAGGACATCTCACCCTCTTATGAGCAACAGATTTTTTGCCCAAAGGAGGTGGCAAGGAGCAAAGGAAAAATATAAAACAATTATAACTCACTTATTAGGTAGTCTTGTCACTCTTTCTATCTTGCAACGAATAGCAATCAGTTTGAGTTTTATATAAGAAAAATTGAGTCCATGTAACTTGAATAATAAATATCTCTAAAGAATTTTTACCATACGTCAAGCACTTGAGGCCCTAGAACGCTATAAGTACCTTTTTCCCCCCATGGTTTTAATACTAATAATCAATGATGCCTGGGGTTTTTTTTTGTTGTTGTTGTTTGTTTCATAGCCTTTGTATTCAGGTAATTAAAATAAACTTATATAAGGCAGTGATGATAATTTAGAAGTATTATCTTTATTTGATGTTAATGCTGTTATGTTAGCCACTTTTAATTACTATTTTGGGTATAGAATATAAATATGGCATTTCACAAAACCAACTTCAGAACTCCAGGCCTGGAAATACAGTAGGGTGTGAACAATAATGCAAAATGATGGCAAGAATGTCAGGGGCCGCTCTTTGTTGTGTCATTCATGCTGTCTTCTTTTTTCCATGAAGCGCATGAATATTTCACATATCTGCCTCCTCATCCCCTATTCTTCTTGACTAATTTTCAGACTGTCTGAATTTGCATTTCACATGGTAGCTGATTAGGAGATGCCGAGTGCAGCAGTGAAGCCTCAGCAGGCGGTTACCATGGTGACCTTCAGCAGGATTTTAATGATGATACCACTAGTGGTCCGTTGAAGTCGGCCTGCCTGCAGGGCTACTTTACTGCAGCTAAGTGTGAAGCTGGATATGCGGCTTCTCAGCCAAGGGGCAAATATCAAAGTCTGGCCCAGATAGAAGAAGGTCTTAGAGTTGGGAGAGGAAAATAAGATTCCACTTTTTACTTCACTCTGTAGAGTTACCAGTTTCGAAAAGAGATATAAAGCAAAACACGTTCTATGGCGTACTCTCCAGAAAAGACAGGACCTGCAGCACCTCATGTGGGTAAAAATCCGTCCTTGTGCTGTGGGGAGTTAGGACGCTATAAAACTAGGTAAACATGGAAGCTAATTCTTACGACAGAAATGAGGTATGAAACATACAGACTAATTACGTTACTTTAGTCTGTTCGGTTATGTAGAAAAGTTCTCAGAACAAGACCTTTGAAATGCAGATGTGCTAATAAATATTTTCTCTCTTTAAGCAGGAACTCTGTTTGTAAGATAATTATTCAGAATACATGGCAGCAAAAAACCTGGACAGATTTGATGCTGCCATACGTTAAGGATATCTTAAATATTTCCTTATATAGTAAGTTTTTTCCACCTTTTCCATGTTCAAATGGCCATTTAATTTTTTAGCATGCCAGAAGATAGGAAACAATGAAAAGTGGAATATAAAGTTTTTAAACAGTGAACTTTCACTAAGTGTCCATTTTACAGCTGAAATGGTAGCAGTCTCTGTAACTGAAGAATGAAAAAATTAAGCAAATTAATGTACCACTAAATATCTATTTAAAAGCTTACCAGATTAAGTTAGCTACTGTTAAATTTTTAATGCTGTTTCCCAAAGAGGGTTTGAAGGGAACATTTCATGAAAATATTGGCTATGCCCCCAACCAGCCTTGATCAGTAGGAATAAGGAACTCTGTTAAGATTTATTTCTAGGTATAGTCATTCCAATTAGAAGAACTCAGAGTTTAAAAGCTGGGAGTTTTTAAAATTTCTTTTATCCTAAAAAAAAAAAATAGATACACTTAAGCATTACAAACCAAAAATAAGAAATAGTGTCCTTTGGAAAAATAAGCCTGTATGTCAGATCTTTTTTGAATTATGCTGTTATTATTATTATGTATAAATGGTTAGGATTCTAGATTGAAATATGTCAGCTACACATGAATGATATTAGGATATGTATGTTTTGTAGCTTAGTAAAATAGTTTTGTTTACGACAGTATCTTTTGGTGTTCAGTATTCTTTTTTTCCAGTAATGATCTCATCCATATATCAGTGGGGAACTACTATACTTAATCCTAAAACTCTTGAGTTGAAAAGATGGTTTTTTTTTTCTTAGATATCTCTTAAGTTTAATTAAAGTTGGTGTCATTAGTGATTGTGAAATTAATATCTGTGAAGCCAACATTTATTGAATATTTACTGGTTACCAGGAATTATGACTCAAAAGGCCCCTTGTCATCTGACCCAAGCTTATCTCTCCAGACTTATGGATCACAGGAGACACTTCTTTCCCTCACTCTACCAGTATAGGTTCTACAGAAAGTTCCATGAATTTCCATGATTTTATGGATGCTGTTTACTCTTTCTGAAACATCCCTTCCCCTGTTCTTTACCAGGCAAACTTCTCTCTTTGAAGAAAAACTTGGGCATCATTTTCTTCATGAAGTTATCTTGCCCCCTTTTCTTCCCTCCCCATATCCGCACTCCCACTCTGGCAGTACACTGCATGACACTTCTTTGCGCGTGAGCACACACACACGCGCACACACACCCTCCTCTCACCCCTGTCTAGCTCCTGCTGAGGAACAGTAACTGCGGTTTATCTGTGTCTCTCTAGGGCCTGGCATATTAGAAAGATTCAGTGATTGAGGGAATGAGGAAGGGAAAGACTGAAATTAAAGCAATAAATGAAAAAAAAATAAATGCACCAATTGTTTGACAATTGAATGAATGAGGGAAACTTTTCCAAAGATCTCTGCATTCAGTAAAGGTAGAAAATTACTCAAAAGACACGCCAGAAGCTATGATAATTTTATTTTAATGATATTACCCACTATATGACTTTCCATTCTTAGCAGCAAGCAGCGTCATTTCTGGAACGCCCAGTGTCCATTTACTGGAAAATAAGACAAACGGATTTTTTTCCTTCAGTTTCAGTATTTCATTTCTTTGAGAGTCACAGGAGTGGTCATCAAAAGTATGGATTTTCAGGGCGCCGGGGTGGTTCAGTCAGTTAAGCATCTGCATTCGGCACAGGTCATGATCCCGGAGTTCTGGGATCGAACCCTGCATCGGCTCCTTCCTCCGTCAGGAGCCTGCTTCTCCCTCTCTCTGTCATTCCCCCTGCTTAGGCGCTCTCTCTCTCTCTGTCAAATAAAAAAATAAAATCTTTAAAAAAAAAAAAGTATTCATTTTCACTGTTCACTAAATTATCTCATGACTCTTACGTTGAAGAAAAAAAACAGTATATAGTCATATTGATAACTATTTAGAAAGTACAGAGTGCAACTGAGTTCTTCTCAGCCAACATCTTTCTTGAAAATCTGAGCATTACCATCATGCAGAATATAGATTCTGTCTCTTTCAATGTTTTTTATTTATTGTAAAAAAAATTCCTAATAGTGAAGACATGAGAAAGATTGAACAGAACTGTACCTCGGTGGTGCTTTTAGCAGCTGTGTGTTGAACAGAGAAGTTTGGATGGAAGCTCTAAAAGTTGAGTCGGGTTTGGAGACGGAAGTGAAAAATGGGAATAAGTAGGGGAGAATAGGGTGGTCTTGATTTGAGAAAATAGAAATTAAACGGAGGATTTGAAAAAACAATGGTTTGTGTGAAGAAGAAACTCAGCACCCACCGAGCACTGGTGAGGGGGTAGAAGGCTCTTCAGTGAAGTCAGCGGGTGTCATGGCAGCACCTGTCAGTCTGACCTGATGGCCGTGGCAGATACTTAGCTGTTTAGGGGTCATTTTAAGTTCATCGTAACTAAGAAAAACTTGTGTAGGACACAGTATCTGTGGTTGTCTTCTAATTATATTTTTGAGAACTTGCTAATTCAGTAGGTCATCTTCATTTTATTCCTGGAGAAACCAAAATGTAATTTGGGAAATAGAATTATGGAGCCAGGAGTCAATTTTCAGATCATTGAATCCTCCTCTTGTTGTGCAGGGAGTGTGTTCGTTTTGCCACTTTTTAATCTCCAGCTCACAGATAGAAAGGTATCTGTTTTTATTAAAAATCAGTGAATGGGACTGCTTCTCAAGTACACAATTATCTTCTTAAATATCAGCCTGAAAGGTCACATCCAGTCAAAGCAGTAATGGAGAATGAATGAACTTTCATAAGCTTTTACCTCATAAATAACTTCTTTTTACCTTAATCTCCCACTCCCCCTTTTTTTAAAGAGAAATGGAAGGCAGGAGGGGAGGGTTTTGTTCTCTTTCTACGTTCCCAGGTGTAATTACCTGCACCTTGGTGGTGCAGCCCTCTGCTTTTCTTATATGCATTAATTGAGAATATCTAGCACTAGGGGCACAGGGGTGGCTCAGTCATTAAGCACCTGCCTTCGGTTCCGGTCCTAATCTCAGGGTCCTGGGATGGACCCCCACATTGGGCTCCCTCTGCCGCTGCCCCTCCCCCTGCCTCATGCTCTTTATCACTGTCCCTCTCTCTCTCTCAAAAATAAAATCTTTTAAAAACAAATAAATTCAGAATATATTTAAAGAAGCTTATTAAGAAATTTGAGTCAGTAACAAAAGCCTGACCTTTGTTTTAGGCATAAAAGAACTACTTTGTGTATATAAGGGAAGAACTGAAAGTGTCAGGTACAGATTATTTTTGTATATTTTGAAGTTAAACTAAGTTTATTAAGCTTTTTTATTCATTTGAGCAGTCTAAATAGTTCCATTTTATAGGTACTAGATTCACAAATTTTAATAGAACTTTATAAATTCCCTGGAGTTGCTAGTCGAAATTAACCAATGTCAATTAAATTGGTGCTGGAAGATTTTTCTAATACACTATCCCAAGAATATTTAAATGAGAGATGTTACGTTAAATGGCACAATTGATGTTTGGAGCTAAATCTGTTTTCACAGTATTTCTGTACCCTTATAATCATGTAATCCAATGCTAAGTGAGATGAGACTGTGTATAATAATATGTAGCTGTGCCATTATTTATTAAGATTGACTTAACATTGGAGGTTTATCTCAGATACTGGTAATAATATTTGATTTTCCTTCTTAAAAATGGGTTTACTAAGTTAGTCTCATCACTTATAACATCAATTGACTGCCTTATTTAGAGTTGCCGTATAAGATTGGATCTTTAAGCTTCGAAGGTTCCATTTTTGTTTAAAAAATATATTTAAGCAGGCCCTTTGTTCACTAGTGCTTCTGAAGTGGCACAGGGGACTTGCTCCTTGAAGACACGAATCCAAAACGGTGCCCTATGTTTCACATATCCTGTGGGATCCTATAAAACCATGTAACTTTCTCTAAGACTTTCACAGTTTTCAAAAGACACACAGAGTGATCTTCAGTTGTGAAATATAGACATTACATTACCTTATATCTGTGTAAGATTGCTTTCTTTTCCCTTTTCTCTCTACCCCCAAGTCAATCACTAGTGACGCTTTGGTGTACAAGTTGGATACGCCTAATCATTTTGTATAAATATCTAAAGCTCCGAAATATAGTGTACTTTAATGTATTAGACCCACTTTGGGGTGCTAAAATGTGTCCTTGGGTAGATGGAAATTGGGTATATCTGGGAGGCTGATATAATATAATTGGTCTCAGAGGGATTAAGATGGGGGTGAAAAAGAAACAGTACCAATAGCACCAGTCTTTATTATTCTGTTGAGAATTGTGTTAGTGACCTAAAGCTATAATGCACAAAGAGCCCTATTGTTATTACCTGTACGTGACTGAACTTGATACGTAATTGGGTTATCACCCTGACAACAATGGCTGTTAACACTCTCTTCTTTTTAATATTTCTGGCACTAACCCATATGCTTTGATATTTCTTTGGCAATATAGATACCAATATATATTAGTATATTAGTATTTTCTGCACTTTATTGAAAACAAATATATTCATTAATTTCCATATGACCTTCTGATTTCATAATCCTGTGGAAATGTTATAAAGAACTCATTTTATTTTCCTATATGCTTTTTCTCAATTAAATGTTTCTGTATTGCTTTTTAAATTTCCCATAAGCATCTGAATTAAGCCATTTTTTTTCTTCTCTGATTTTGTAAAGGCTTTTGCGTATTCAGACCTCTATTTTGCCTTTTTAAAAACTCTTGTTATATAAAACAATTAAAAAAAAACCAAAGTACATGTTTTTACAAACGTGTGTTAAGTAATGCAAGCTAAATACATTTTTTGACATAACATAAACCATGAAATGTTTCTTTACTTCTATTTATTTTTTATCAAAGTTGTAAAATCTACTGATTTTGGCTTTATTTTGAAGGGATAAATGAAAGCTAATTCCCTCAATTCGAACACATAAATTTTTTTTGAGCAAGTTACCTAATGAGGCTATTAGAAATTGAAGCCTGACATGCAGGAATATATAGAAAATTCTTAAAGTTATTGTATGAACATGTTTTCCTCAAACATGGTTAGTAATATAGTACTTAGAATTTTTGCAGGCCATTAGATAAATGTTAAAGGTTTTTAATTTCTTTTCTCCCAGAGGCTTGTAGGAACTTTTTAAAAAAATGTAAAGGCTAACATTGAGGGAAATCTCTAAGGTAATTATCACATTCTGATTATTTAATGTCTGACTTACCGATAGAAAAATTAGAGACTTTTTTTTTTTTAATAATTCATCAAGTCACTATGTAAGTTTATAATCTGGCATAAAGAAATCATTCCATGTTAAAATTCAGCTACATTTTATTTGTTTGGAGGGAGTTACTGTCACTTTAATAAATGAGTCAGATTAGAAATAACATTAAAATTGTCACTCGGACCATATAATACTAATCTTCATATTTTTGTACCATCATTTAAATGTATTCCTTATGGATAAAGTAGGCCTGTATCTCATTGTGAGTTTTGTAGAGCCCTAGAGAAAATTTTTGGGTTTGCTTTTTGATCAGAGTTGGTCCATGAAATATGAGGACAGATAGATTAATTTAGAAAGTAGATGAGCCAGTGTTAGAGATAGCATTCTTTTGAGAGTCAGATAGTCTAGAACTGTCTTTGTCCATCTGGAAGGTCTCCCCCTTTTGTGCAGAGGCGGCCATGAGGTTACCTACAGACTACGTTAGGATTTTTCTTAGGCAGTATAACACAGTAACTGTAAAAGCCCAGACTCTGAAGCTGGACTACTTGACTTCAAATCCAGGCTGTCATCTTTATGGCCTTTGTGACCTTGGGAATGTTACTCCTCTGTAAAATGTTACAGCAGTGCCTATCCCAAAGAGTTGTTGGGAAGACTAAATCATTAAGCCATGTAAAAATATATAGAACCATGCCTGATTCATGATTAGAACTCAGTAAATACCAACTTTTAGGAAGGGGTTTTCCCTCAGCTCTGGTACTAGAAATACATATAGTCAAAGCCCCGGAGTTACCTTATAGAGCATGAAGATCTTGCCATATAGAACATGAAAACGTTCAAGGGACTGTATTCCAGTTTTTCACTGGAAACCTAGGAAAACTAATGACTGGTTGTATGGAGTCTCTCCATCCAAGTAACGTGGCTTCTAGACATGTCTACAGGCTGCGAAAAGTGAAACTATGAGTAACCAAATGAACCTGTTATGGGTAGTTATTTAACAACTTAAAAATTTGGAAACTGTCTGGCAAAGGTAAAGAGTTTTTTCTCTTCCTCTACTTAATAACTTTTAAACTCTTTATTCTGTTTCTTGATGTTTCTGGTTTCTGATATGTAGGTGACAGTTTTATACTTCTGTTCATTATGTCAGGAGCACAAATAACTCTACCATGGAAAAGTGGAACTGTACTTTTGTATACATTCAAAGAAGACAGGATGAGATGGGACCTTATTTATAGAACTTGAATTGTTATCTGATATGACAAGAGACCATTCATAGATCCATATAAATTTGTCATTTTAAACCAAATTATTAAAGTTAAAAGCATAAAACTTAGTCTGTGGTTGTTTGTAACATGAAAGTAAGTTTTATGTTGTGATTTTTTTCCCCCTTTACATTGCCAAAGACTATTGTAGCTGATTTTTTCTCCACCATGTTGAGTCTATTTAAATGTATCTTTAGAACAGCCAGTAGTTCTCTCATACGTATCAAGGAAAACTGCATCCAGTTAAGAATGTAGGTCTACGTAAATCTCCCATTTTCTGTTACAATCTGCCTTTTTTTCAAAAAGGATTTGAGGTACCTCACAGTAAAAGACATGACTTGGGGCCCCTGGGTGGCTCAGTCGGTGAAACGTCTGTCTTTCGCTCAGGTCATGATCCCAGACCAGGGCCCTGGGATCAAGCCCCACATCAGGCTCTCTGTTCAGCAGGGTGTCTGCTTCTCCCTCTCCCTCTGCTCCTCCGTCCATTGTGCTCGCGCTCTCGCTCTCAAATAAGATCTTTTTTAAAAATTTAAAAAATAAATGAAAAAAAGACATGACTTAACAAGTTATTAAAATAGAAATGGAAGTACAAATTCAGAACCAAGGATAAAAGAGAATGTAGGCATACCTAGCTTACTGGCCCCAGAGTTGCCCTGGTTGAGCTGTTCATCTAGTTACTGCTTCCTTTCTGTCAGGGCTTAAAGGGTTGTTTCTGATTTTAAGGAGGAAATATACCAGTTCCTC